>JAJPUD010011667.1:18752-34492 GCA_023553655.1 Myrmecobius fasciatus
TTTATTTGTGTGGAAAGTGTTTTGTAGTTTAGTTCATATAGTTTCTGACATTTTCTTGGCAGATAGATTCCCAAATATTTTATGCTATCATCCGTTATTTTGAATGGAATTTCTTTTTCTATCTCTTGCTGCTGAACTTTGTTGGTAATATATAAGAATGCTGAGAAAACATTTCCATTAAAATGAATTTAAAAAGATTAACAATTTCATTTCTTTTCTTTTTCTAATCAAATTAACTAAAGGTTTATATATTTTGTTGGTTTTTACATAAAACCAACTCAGTTTTATTTATTAATCCAATAGTTTTCTTACTTTCAGTTTTATTAATCTCCCCTTTTATTTTCAGAATTTCAAATTTGATATTTAGTTGGGAGTTTTAAAGTTGTTCTTTTTCTAGCTTTTTTAGTTACAAACCTAAACCATTGATCTTTTTTTCCCTTTGTTTTTATACAAGTAAGGATCTAGAAATACAAAATTTCCCCTAATAATTTCTTTGGCTGCATCCCACAAATTTTGGTATATTGTCTCATTATTGTCATTCTCTTGGATGAAAGTATTAATTGTGTCTTTGATTTGTTGTCTCACTCACTCATTCATTAGGATTAGATTATTTAGTTTCCAAATAATTTTTGGTCTATTTTCCCCAGGCCTTTTATTGCATGTAATTTTTATTGCAGCATGATGTAACAAAAATGCTTTTACTATTGCTGCCTTTCTTCCTTTGATTTTTGAGGTTTTTATGTCCTAATACATGGTCGATTTTTGTATAGGTTCCCTAAACCACCAAGAAACAAGTATGCTCTTTCTGTCTCCATTCAGTTTTCTCCAAAAGTGCATCATTCCTAACTTTTCAAGGATTCTATTTACCTCTTTAACTTCTTTCTTATTTATTTTGTGGTTCAATGTACCTAGTTCTAAGAAAGCAAGTTTGATATTCCCCACTAGTATGGTTTTGCTGTGTAATTCTTATTGCAGGTTTCTTAACTTCCCTAGGAATTTGGATGCTATACTACTTGATGCATATATGTTTAGTATTGATATTACTTCATTATCTATGGTTCCTTTAAGTAGGATGTAATTTCCTTCCTTATCTCTTATAATAAGATCCATTTTTGCTTTTCCTTGATCTGAGATGAAGATTTCTATCCCTGCTTTTTTTTAACCTGAGCTGAAGTATAACAGATTCTGCTCTAGCCTTTTACCTTTACTCTTAATATATCATTTTGCTTTAAATGAGTTTCTTGTAAATGACAAATTGTGGGATTCTGGCTTTTAATCCAGTCTGCTATCTGCTTGCATCTTATGAGAGAGTTTATCCCATTAACATTCACAGGTAAAATTACTAAATTTGTATTTCCTGCTATATTGTTTACCCCAGTTATATTCTTCTCTTTTCGTTCTCCTTTTCCCTCCTACCCACTATTTTGTCAATGATCACCCCATCCCTCAAACAACCTTCTTCTTTTTCAGTCCCTCCCCCTTTCTTATACCTTTCCCCTGCTTCTGTTCTCCCTTCTATTAGCCTCCTGCCTTCCTTTTCCCCCTTTCCCTCCTACTTCCCTATAGGGTGAAAGACGCTTCTCTGTGAAGCTAAATGTGTCTGATATTCTCTCTTTAAGCCAAATATGATGAGTTAGATTCCCACAATGCTCATTCCCTCTCCCCTCTTTCCCTCAATTGCAATAGGTCTTTTTTGCCTCCCCATGAGATTTCATTTTTCCCATTTTAACTCCATTTTCTTCTTCCAGTAGACTCACTATTCCTCCTCTAATTTCTTTTTTAAATCATCACAATAAAACGAAATGAAATTATATCTGTACCCTCTAAGTATACCCATAACAGAGATACAGATCTCAAGCATTAAACGTATCATCTTTCCATACAAGGATATAAGTTTTTTAACTTTTAAAAGAAAGCATTTTTTTTACTTTTTTTCTTTTTCCCGCTTTTCTTGAGTTCTGTATTTGAAATTCAAATTTTTTACTCAGCTCTGATATTTAATCAGAAATAGATGAAATTCACCTGTTTTGTTGAATATCCATCTTTTTCCCTGAAAGATGATGCTTAATTTTGCTGGATAGCTGATTTTTAGCTGCAATCCAAGCTCCTTTGCCCTTTTGCAATATCATATTCCAGCCCCTTTAATTCTCTAAAGGGGAAGCAGCTAAATCCTGGGTAATCCTAATTACGGCTCTTTGATAGTTGAATTGTCTTTTTTTGGCTGTTTGCAGTATTTTCTTCCTGATCTGATAATTCTGAAATTTAGCTACAATGTTTTTTGGAATTTTCATTTTGGGGTCCCTTTCAGGAGGTGATTGGTGAATTCCTTCAATGGCTATTTTATCCTCTGATTCTAGGATATCCCAGCAAGTTCCCGTGATGATTTCTTGAAAGATGATGTCTAGGCTATTTTTTCATCATGGAATTCAGGAAGTTCAACAATTCTTAGACTGTCTCTCCTAGATCTATTTTCCAGGTCAGTTGTTTTTCCAATGAGATATTTTACATTTTCTTCTATTTTTTTTAATTTTTAGAGGTTTTGTTTGACTGATTCACGAAGTCTTATTGATTCATTCACTTCCATTTGTTCAATACTAATTTTTAGTAAATTATTTTCTTCATTTAGCTGTTTTTTTATTTCCTTTTGCATTTGACCAATGGAACTTTTACATGAAGTGTTTTGTTCATTGCATTTTTTTTTCCATTTCACAGATTTTGGTTTTCAATGAATTGATTTCTTTTTTATGTCTATTGTGTAAGGAGGTATATGCTGTTCCCTTTTCATCATATCTATTTTAAGGAGTTTTCTTCAGATTATTTCTGATTTTCCTTTTCCATACCCTCTTGCAACAATCTCATTTCCTTTCCCCATTTTTCTTCTAAGTCTCTTTTAAGATACTTTTTGAATTCTTCCAAGAGAACTTTGTGAAATAGGGACCAATTCCTATCACCCTTTGGAGCTTTATGTGGAGCTGGTTTGCCTTTAGGAGCCTCTGATTTTGAGGTCTGTTCTCTCTCTCTCCAAAAAAGCCATGTATTGTCAGAGTTCTTTTTGCTTTTTTGGCTAATTTTTTAAGGTTGGGATCTCCTCTTAAGGCAAAGTGGTGAACTGCTTTAATTTGACCTGGGGAGGTGTTTTTGACTGATTTCTGCTGCTGGGTAAACACGGTATTGTCCTGCATTCTTCTGGGGCTCAGTGGCTCACAATTTGTCTTTTATATTTGCTTTTGTGTGTCTTTCAGTAAATCTGCTAAACCACCTGCTTTCAACCAGGACAGAGTAACCTCAGAGCCTCACAGTAGATTACTTTGTGTGTGGAGCCCCAGTTCTTTGCCTAGGGCTCTGTGTACTGTGGGCAGGGCTGAGCAGCCTGTCCCCATGCCTGACTGAAGTTCTTCCTAAGTTATCTTCTCCTGGATATTTGTTGTACTCCAAATATTTGTGAATTCTGTCACTCTAAAATCAATTCAAAGCCTTAATCTGCTATTGATTTAAGGGAAGCTCAGAAGAGGTCATATAAAGCCATATCTACTCTGCTATCTTGGCTCCATCCTTCCTCAGTTCAAAAATACATAAAGAACTTTGTTAACTATATAAGAATACATGTCGTTCAGCAGTTGATAAATGGTGAAAGGATATGGACAGAGAATTTTCAAATGATGAAGTCAAAGCCATCTATAGTCATATGAAAAAATGTTCTAGATCACCATTGAAAAGAGCATTGCAAATTAAAACAATTCTGAAGAACTAACTCGTAACTTTCAGATTACCTAAAATGACAGGAAACGATAATGGTCAATGTTGGAGGGGATGTGGGAAAACTGCAGCATTAATGTATTGTGGGTGGAGTTGTGAAATGATCCAACCATGCTGTAAAACAATTTGGAACTATGTCCAAAGGGCTATGTGTACCTTTTGACCCAGCAATATCATTACTGGATCTGTATCCCAGAGAAATCATTGAGGGAAAAGGACCCATATGTGCAAAAAATGTTTATAGCAGCTCTTTTTTTGTGATAGCAAAGAATTGAAAAATGAGTAGATGCCCATTAATTGGAACAGCTGAATAAGTTCTGGCTCATGTAGGTAATGTAATATTATTGTTATATAAAAGTGATGAACAAACTGATTTTAGAAAGGCATGGAAAGATTTACATGAGCTGATGCTGAGTGAAACAAACTGAACCAGGAATGTGTTGTACACAATAACAGCAAGAATTTGTGATGATCAGTCATGAAAGACTTAGTTCTAATTAGTGGTTCAGTGATCCAAAACAATCCCAATAGACTTTGAACAGGAAACACCATCTGCATCAAGAAAGAACTATGGAGACTGAATGTAAATCAGCACATGCTATGTATGCTTCTTTTTTCTGTTTTTTTTTTATTTTCCTCTCTCATAGTTTTTTTTCTTTTTGTTCTTATTTTTCTCTCCCAACATAAACCATAAGTAATGTGTATTTAAAAAGTTAATGTACATTACAAATAGAAATAATAAAACAATTTTAAAAACCTTTATGTGTACTACTTTGAAATTAGTCTGTTCCTACTGATCTCTTTACTTTCATCTACCACTCTACCTTATCCCAAATTCCTTAAATGTACTTTGTTAATCTATCTCTCTTTCTTCTTGTTTATTGCTTTCTTCCTCCCTTCCTTTCTTCCTTCTTTTTTATTCCCTCCTTTTCTCCCATCTCTCTGCCTTTCAGTCTCTTAATTTAAGTAAAATTCTTCTGTCCTCCATTTCCCATTGTTTCCTTTACTTTTCCCTCCTCTTCATTTTTTCCCTTTTAATTTGAAATTCCATTTGAATTTCATTTGAAAGTCTATTCTTCATTTCATAAAATATATTCTTGTTTTTTTGTTTATTTTAAATTTTATTTTCTCTCTGTCCTTTATCAGGGTAGAATATAGATTATCATATTTTAACTTTGCTACTTTTATTTCTGAGCCAGATTCTTTGAAATATCAGTTCATGAAAAGAATGATGTTAAAAGAAAATAGTGTTCTGTTATGGAAGTCACTCATTATCCAAAGTCTTTAACCCTTATTCTAATGCCTTTCTTTGCAATGATTAATTACCTTTCCTAAGGGTAGGTTATCACATCTCTCCCTCTATGATCTCTGCATCACCTTGGAAACTGGTAACTCTTAGGAACTCTTACATGTGCTCCCCTGGGGTGTTATGCAGTCAGTGGAGGAACAACCCATTCTCAATGAAAGTAATTTCCTAATGTGTGAATTTCTCCCAGCTGAAACTCATTATAAGTCCCTGTCTCTTACCACTGAATATATATCTCATAACCTTTCTCTCATGAGATTAATGAAGCCTTTTTTATTACCTTTAAGGGGTGATAGACTTTTTCTTCTCTTCATATCTCAGTCCTTTCTTTCATTGTTTTTAACTTATTTTTCTATAATTTCCTGTCTTTTTGAGATATTGATAAATTAATATCCCTTCTAAATTCTCTTATGGACTATGTGCAGGTATATTCCACAGCTTTCCAGTTGCTTTCCTTTTTCTTCTTCATTCATACAAATTCCCACTATTATAGCTTCCAGAAAATAGGCAAACTCATACCGTTGTTATTTGCCCCTTCTTTGCAAAAAGGACCAATATTTTGTGGTGATGTTTTGAATCATGGGTGTATTAGATTTAAGTGAGGCAGAGTTGCACAAAGTCCTCATCCTCACTTTCATTTCCAGAATCATTGAAGTTCAGGACAAAAGTCAGGATGACTGGTGACTGCCCAAGATGCAATGGATGACCTTTCATAGAGTCTATTTCAGCTTCATAGCTACTGTTAACAGATAAAAATAGCTGTCATTCACCCATTTGAAGGAGGGCATTTTAACAAATTTAGATACCCCTTTAACTCACTGATAGGCTCATGGGCATAGATTACACTCAAGCTGGTTTAGGTTACCCTCAACTTGCTGAAACATTTTCCTGGGATGTAGCTACTGAGGATGCTACTGCTTCTTGGAGCATGATATATGAAATGTGTTAATTTAACTCAGGGAATGTTAATTTAACTCTATTCATGATTCCATTTTATTCTTTCTTTTACTTTTCAATTCCTTTTTAAGTAATAACATAGAATTATATATTTTAGAAGTAGAACAGATCATTTAGTATATCCCCTTTGTTCTTCCCATTGTCAGACAAGTATCAATAATTCCTGAATTTGAACCAAAACCCTCTGATTTCCTAGTCCAGTGAAATAGCTATACTTATATTCTTATCAACAAAATAATTATTTTTCTCACTTAGTCTTTTCTTGATGATTATGCTTATTTACTTTCAAGTTTCAATTCTGAAAGTATGATTCTATTCTTGTTTCTTTTCTTACAATTCTATTATTAGGAATGTTTATAAAGTCAAATGTTCAGCTCATCTCTAATTCCTTCCAATTGTTGAAATCCCAATTCATCTTATTTCTGGAATATATATATATATATATATATATATATATTATATATATATGTATGTATAGTATTTGGATTGCAGTTTATACTCCTTCACTTTACTTTCTGGCCTATCAATATTCAATCTTTTCTCTGATAAGTTAATGTTGTATGACATTCCTGTCTCTCTACTTTTCTCCCCCACTCATTTGTTTTAATAGTAGAATGACTTGTCTTGTTTATTGATTATATTATAATCATTATTATGATTATAATATAATAAAATATAATAAATATAATAAAACATAATAAAAATAAAACAATTTATTGTTATAATTGCTAAATACTATTATATTATTAGTGTGGGATTATTTTCTGGTGACTATCTATGGATTTAATAATTTATTGCTATGTTATCTGTATTTCTATTTTTTTAATTAATACTTTTTATTTGCAAAACATATGTATGGGTAATTCCTAAACATTAACCCTTACAAAGCTTTCTGTTACATATTTTTCCCCCCCTACTCCCCACCCCTCCCTTAGATAGCAGGATATCCACTACATGATAATTATATTAGAATATTTAAATCAAATATATGTATAGTTATTGCTACACATCATTTTTTTGTTCAGGAGAAATCATATCTATAAGAAAGAATAATCCGGTTATCTGTATTTCTAGATAGCTTTTCAGATATATAGTTTTCAGGGGTTCAAAAATATTAATCATATTCTGGAACATTGTGCCAAGACCTGATTGTGCCCATTCTTGGGGCTAAGATAGATCCTATTGTGACTTGTATCCTTTGTATTTCTATTTCTACCTTATCTTTCAGTCTCTTGTTCCATTGTGGTTTTTGGCCTGGTTCCGTTTCTACCTTCTCCTTGAACAATTTCATACTGGAACTTGGTTCTATTTTTTTTCCTACTGTTCTGACACAGAATAGTAAAACACTGGCTATTGTATTGGTTGGTCTTAGGTCTTTGTCAAGGCTCTAAGTAAAAAAAAAATCCCAGGCTCTTATCGTTCATGTATTCTGCTTTGGCCTTCAGTGTTCTCAAGGTCCACTGGTTGACCAGGCTTGGTGACACACTTTTGAAAATCTCAGAGTAAGCTGGTGAATACCTTGATTATAGGAATTATGAGTTAGAGAAAGCAAAACCATTTGGATATCTGCTGTAAGTTTGGGATTAATATGTTGTAGTTGCCTAAGGAAGGATCAACTACCTCAGGTTAGGATAAAGCTACCATACTGATTAGAATGAGATTGGGTCCTAACACTTCTAGCCTGAGTGAGATAAGGGAGACCTAGTTTTAAATGAATGAGCAAACAAACAATTTTATCAACAATTTATTAACAAATTTATCAAATGAATGAATAAACAAATATGTAAGTAAATGAGTGAGTGGATGACAGAGAAATAGATAGAGAAGGTAAGAAAGAATTAAATAAATTAAATAAATGAATGAATAAATAGATTATAGGGAGATAAATGAAGAAAAAAGAAACATAAGTGGATAAGTGAATGAACAGAAATACTGTTAGATAACTAGATAGATAGAAAGATAAAACAACTATAGATTTTTTCTGTCTCCCTTAGAGCAATCTATAAGGATCTTGCTGTTATACTCTACTGTTCTGAAAGGCCAAGACCTGAATCATTTTTCAATCTTCAATTACCAGAACTCACACTGGTTTGCAAACCACTTGGAGTATTCTTGTTCCAAGGACCTGCTGACTTCAAACCTATTTACTAGAGCTTGTTCTAACTTCCTTGTCATAGCTACTTTTTCTGGAATAGCAGGATTCAAGACTCTACCTGGGGGTGAGAGTTGGGATGGGGATCAAGACTCCTCAGTGACCTTTAATATAAACACCTTGACAGGAATTATTCTTTCCCCCTTTTCTTCATATACTCAGTGCTATTCCCCTATTTTAAGCATGATTTCATCACCTCTCTCATGGATAATTAAAATAATCTTCTAATTGTTCTCCCTGTCTCAAACCTATCCTTCCTCTAATCTATGTACTCCAGAGCTACCAAAGTTATTTTCCTTAAGCAAAAGTCTGACCATGTTAACACTCAAAACAAGCAAAAACCCCTGAGACAAACAAGAACAAGAAAAAACCCCCAGGACTTCTAAGATCACAAATAAACTTTTCTGTTTAGCATTTGATATTCACAAACTGACCCCTTCCTACCTTCATAGTCTATATACATATCACATCCCTCCACAGTCTCTATGGTTCATTCATATTGCACTTCTTGTTGTTGCTCATGTTTATATTCCATCATCCTTCTCTTTATCTTTGTACTGGATGTTCTCCATACCTTGAATGATTTCCCATCTTATAAATTTTCCCACCTCCTCTAACTCATGTCTTCCTTGTAGACTCATCTCTAGGGCCACCTTCTGAACAAAGGTTGACCAAATGCTAATGGGTTTCCCTTCATTATATTATGTTATTTGTTATTTATTATATTAGTGGGCAATCTAATTGCTCTATCAGAAAAAAAAAGATAAGTTTAATCATAAATTAAATAAGAAAAAATTAAGGAAATGAATAGATTTTTAGAAAATTTGGATATGATATAACTCTGGAGAAAACTGAATGGGAATGGAAAATTCACTAGAACCTGATGTGTGTATGTCTGTAAATATCTACATTGACACATGCCTTCTCAAAAGTTCCTTGAAGGTGCAAGATGTTTCAATTATATTGTATTTGAATCCTTATAGCAGAGTATAATGCTAAATATGGCAAACATTAAATCAATTCTTGTTCATTGATTATTCAAACACATTTTCATGGACCTAAAATGAGAAGGGAACCTAGAAGAATTAAATACAACCTGCTCATTTTAAAAATGATGAAGTTGTGCACCAGACAGGTTAGGTGACTTGCCCTAAGTCTCAGGGATAAGTAGCAGAATTATATTCAAATTCAGGTCTTCTGACTTTAAATCTATATTTTTTTTTTCCATTCGATCACAATCTACCCTTACATATGCTGAGATACCAATGATATTTGCTATAGAAAAATAAGAAATAAATTTGTTATTCTTTTAATAAATTCTAACTATGAATATATCTACAATAGAAGAAATCAGCGTGTGTGTGTTTACAGGATAAAATTAAAAGCTCAATAGCAGAAGGAGAAAGCTGCTGCCATAAGTGTTATCAGACAATGTGTAGTATTGGGAAGGTCAAAGAGAGACAGCAAGAGGAATGGTAGCAAACAAGCAATACTGAAATGAAGCACTGATCCTGGAACAAAGGCTATTTGTACTCTGCTCTGATATGTAATTGTTGTCTAGCATGGATGTCCCTAGGCTCACTGTAGTTGACCCGCACTAGAAAGAGGTTAGAAGACTAGATGAAATATGCAGCTGATTAGGGAAGGTACAGATGTACTGTAATTGTATAACAAAGCCTCCTTTCTCAATGCAGGAATTTCCTTCCTTCCTTCCTTCCCTCTCTCAGTTCCTCCCTCCTTCTTTCCTTCCCTCCCTCCCTCCTTTCATTCATTCATTCCTTCCTTTTTTTATTGGGGTTAGATGTTCAGGTTAGTCATAGTAGGAGGGAAAGTACATTTGTTCTGTGTGCTCCTAAAATCATTTTCTGAGCTATATCATGCCCAATTTATTGGGCAATAGAGGTGTGGGCTATAATAGCTTTGTGGATGCCTTCCCAAAAAAAAAACCCAGACTCATTAATACTTTAATGGAGCCTAATGAAGGAGAAGGACTCTAATTCCATTGATTTCTTGACTGAATCGTCAATCCCACTCTCTTCCTTTCTCTCTTTCTTTCTCTGTCTCTATCTCTGTCTCTGTCTCTCTGTCTCTCGCTCTCTTTCCCCTCCCTTTCTCTCTCTCTGTCTCTCTCTGTCTCTATATATGATTCTTTCTCTCACACTATCAAACACACATACATGAACACACTATACTGTATGAATTTTCCGTGTCATATGTCATTTGACTACTACATGATGGGAATGTGCTGATGATGCAATCTGAGCATTCCATCATAAGGATTCTAAAAAAAAAAAATGTAGACATTTGTTTGATGAAAAGGAAGATCAGATGAGGACTTCTCAACAATACTCTACCCTAATGTAGAAAGCTTATGCTCTAAATTAAAAATGAACTCTTTGGTCATCTGGTTCAGCCTCTATCTAATCAGGAATCCCCTGTAAACTTACTCAGTCATAGATGGTTTCCTCATTACTTCTTAACCAGCTCTAATTGTTGGGAATCTTATTCAATTTATTTTCATTAGCTTGTGAACTCCTTGGGGCCAAGGACTTTTTTTTGCCTTTCCTTGTATTCTCATCGATTAGAACAGTTCTTGGCACACAGAGGTACTTACTATTTTTTGAATCTTTACTTAGATTGTACCAAAATCTCCTTTTCAACTTTCACTAATGACTCTAAATCTTATTCTTAGACAAACCAACTAACACAGATTTTTACCACTTTCATTTATTTTAAGCCTTTCATTTATTTTAAGTCAGCAGTTACTCCCCTTTCCCCCAATACCCAAACAAAACTTGTCTCTGATCTAGAGGAAATATTTTTTTGTGAAATGTATATTGAATTGTTTATTTTTTGGTTGTCTTCCTCTGTATAACCTCTACTTTATTTGCATTCTTTCTTAGATATGGCACCTGCAACTGAATTTAGAAATCCAGATCTAGTTTGATTTGGGAATGGCATATCATGTTCTTCATGCCTGACACTATGGTTTTACTAATTCACTCCCAATATTATTATTAGTTTTTAATTAAAGCCTTCTATGTAACACTGTTAACTCAAATGTTGTTAACAATGGCAAAAATCCCAAGTTGTGTTTTTTTGTTTTGTTTTGTTTTTTTTGGATGAGGAAAAATGGGATTAACTAACTTGCCCAGGATCGAAACAGCTAGGAAGTATTAAGTGTTTGAGACAGATTTGAACTCAGGTCCTCCTGACCTCAGGGCTGGTGCTCTATCCACTGTGCCACCTAGCTGCCCCTCCAAAGTTATTTTTGAATAACTTTTTTTAGTCATATGAGTAATACTGTGCTGTAATTAATTTTTTTAAAATTTTTTATAAACCTAAGTGCAGGAATTTATTCAGTAATTTTCAGATGTGTCCACATCTTTATGACTGCATTTGAAATTGACAGAGATATTGGTGTGATTTGCAGATTACTGGTGTCATTTAGCAGATGTGAACTTAAGGAAAACAGGGTTAAGTGACTTGTCCAGGATCACACAGATAATAATGGTCTGAGACTATATTTAAACTCAGGAAGAGGAGGCATTCTGACTTCAGGTCTGGCATTCTATCTACTATGATACCTGCCTACTTCTCTATTTTAAAGTTGTTATTATTTATTTGAAAGGAAAGCAGGAAATGAGGAGGGAGATTATAGACAGTTTCTTAGATAAAGTTTTTTATCTCAAATATATAAAAAAACTCTGTCAGATCTATAAGAATACAAGTTATTTCTAATTTGATAAATGGCCAAAGGATATGAATAAGCAATTTACCAATGAAGACATCAAAACAATTTATAGTTATATAAAATGCTCTAAATCATTGTTGATTAGAGACATGCACATTAAAGCAACCTTGAAATATCATTTTACACTTACCAGTTTGATTAAATAATTGAAGGAGAAAGCAACAAATGTTAGAGGAGATATGAAATAAAATGGGACACTCATTCATTGTTGATGGAACTGTGAACTAATCCAATCACTTTGGAGAGCAATCTGTAATTGTGCCCAAAGAATTACTAAACTTCCTATATCCTTTGACCCAGCAACATCATTACTAAATCTATTTCCAGAGCAGAATAGGAAAAAGGAAAAAAAAATATGTTCTAAAATATTAAATGTAACTTTGTGGTGATAAACAACTGGAAATTGCAGGGTATCCATCAATTGGGAAATGGCTGAACAAGTTGTGGTATATGATTGTGATGGAATACTACCATGTTATAAGAAATGATAAGCTTCATCTTAGAAAAACATGGATAGATTTGCACAAAATAATGAAAAATGAAAATGAGCAGAACCAAGACAACATTGTATACAGTAACAGCAATATTGTTTTAAGAATGACTTTGAGGCAAATAAGTCACTTTTACTATTATATGTATCCAGCTGTACTATAAAGGGCATATGAAGAAAGATATTATTTGCGTACATAGAGAGAACTGATAAATAGAAATTTTTATAGAATAATTTTATGTATGTGTGTAAATTTTTCTATACGACATCTATATATGTGCAAAGTTCGATTCCATCCCAAATGTCTAAGCTCATAATGATCTGGTCAGCCACAGTGGGACACATTAACCAGACCATAACAGTGATATCGTTTTGGTCCTCTTAGAAAATAAAGGACAACAACTGAACTGAACCATTTGTGGGGGAAATCTGGAAAGCTTAGAATTCTCTGACCTACTCCATTACCTTCCCCAAATTCTCTTTAACATTTATCTTTTAGAAAATGATTCTTTTTTCTTATATGGAATATCACAAAGGCATTAGTGCAAATTTAGGCTATTTTTGTCTGACCACTGGAAGAACATTCCAAACTATTATTGGTCTGATCAACCACAGTTGGACACACTGTAATTCAACTCATTGTGTTCCTCTTCAAGAATGAAGTTCAACAACCAATAATCAACCATTAAAACTTAAAATTACAATGAATTTTGTAGAACCTTATATATTTAAAGCAATTTGACCCATATTTATGAAAGGGGAGGATGTTACATGTAATAAGAATAAAAAGGGGAAGATGCTAGTAAGTACAGTTAGGTATATATGCCTAAAGGATTCCCAAAAAGGAATTTTTATCTCTGTCAAAATATATCTATTAGACTGAGACTTTTTTATTCTTGGATTCCTAATATCTCTTTATTAAAAAAAAAGAAACTCCCCTGTTGATCACCTCAGGATGACTAAGAAAAACTACTATAAATAATAGCACAACCCCCAGTGATCTTCCAGGAGAAAAGCCTTGCCACCATTCCACTTTCCTATTGATGGAATAAAGTTATTAATGGAATATACTACTTTCCCTAGACCAAATTTTTCTCTGCTTTATCACCACAAATACCATTAATGCAAGCATTAGAGGCACTTTTTCTTTTTCTATTGAATAGCAATGGTACTCTTGCCATTGCTTACATTGTATTCTGTGACTAGTAGATTCTGAGCTACAGTGTGAATTTTAATACAGGTATAGATATTTTTATCTATTATTTGTATATCTTGAATATCAGATTTTTTGTTATATAGCAATTCATTTTCATACAAATGCATATTCACATACATTTCTATGTAGAAATGTACACACATGCAGACACACACATATCACCAAGAAAGAAGATCAGGAAATAATATGAGAGTCAAAACTAGTCTATGGTTCTAACAGCAGTTAGAGATTTTCATTGCTAAGGCAGCAAAATGAGTTTTCTTGCTTAGGTAGAGAAGGCTAATTTAGAGAGCTTGGGAGAAGGAGAATATCTTTGACAATCTCTTCGAACATAATCTGTTTAGCGCAATAACGCATCCTCATCAATCTTTATAACTGTCACGACAACAAAATTAATCTCTCTCTTTTTCTATTTTGACCACTGCATTGCCCAATATCCTCAGCAGCCTCTGTTGTAGTAGGGCAGTATAGCATCCTGAAGGACTTGTTATGGGGGAGGGGGGAGTAGAATCCTGAATTTCAGCATCTTTCACAAGATCTCTAGCTACATGTTCAGTGAATCCAAAACTCTGTCTCCTGGCTTCTTCTGGCATCTTTCTCCCAGAACTCTCTATAAGAAAGTCAGACAACTTTACATGGTTTTCCCCATTCTAAAACATTACTGATAATGGATTCTGGAGTGAAATGTATATTTCAAGGTAGGGCTACACATTTGTATCTGTTCCCTATTTACTGGGATATCAGATCTTTGACAGTGAAACTGAATACAAAGAATTTTCCTCAGTTAATTTCTTTCTTTCTAAATCTAACTATTGATTTTGCTTGTTTGAAATCTTTTCAAGTTTATAGAATCAACATTGTTCATTTTATTTTTTATGAATATGTCAATGCCATGTTAATCAAGATATTTACCTCTCTTAATAGTTACAAAAGTCAATTTCTTTCTTTCTCCTCTAATCTCAGCTTTTAGGTAACTTTTGCATTTCGATCATGTATCCATTTAGTGATCATTTTTGTACCCAGGATAAAAATTTTGAACTTCATTTCTGACAGATTAGTTTTTGATTCTCTGATTTTGTTATTTACTTTTTTTTGTTTTTGTTTTAAAATGCCTTAGTGTTCTATATTCCGTAATTTCCTTTTTCTTCTGAAAACTTTACCTTGCATCAATAACATGTATAAAAACAACACTTGTCTCCATAATGCCATAATTTTTCTCCTTCTAACATGCTAGGTCTCTGTGACATATACCTTCAAAAGTGGCAGCAGTTTGGTGTGGGCTGGGGCTGGGCTATAAATAGAAAGTTTTCACCATTCAAGTATGGAATGCTGCAGGGAGGGTACTGAAGTGCCCCATTGGATGCCAAGAGATACGACAAGGAGATGACTATAAAGTATTCATGATATGTCAACACAGGATTACTTCTATCAGACATAGGAAGGCATCACTAACAACCTGTGCTGGCTTTTCTTTGTCTTACCTGGACTAGATATATATTTCCTGCATCATGGGATACTGTTTTCTCCATCAAAGGGTCAGCACCACTCCTCCACTTCTATCTCCCTCATACAAAGTTTCAAATGTATTATATATCTTCACACATTCAACTTGCCTTCATTTCCCTTGTTCTCTTGGACTAATTATTCCAGTCACCAAGATCTTGTTCAAAATTTTAATATTCTTTTCTCTCTTCAGATTATTTTTCTATTAATTACTTCTTTCTTCCATTCTAAATCGAATGTATTTTCTTTCCAGATAAATTGGGGAATAGAGAAGCCTGCTGATTGCCCTTTCAACCTCTATCAAGAAAGTCTACTTGCTGTTTGAAAATTAATACTTATTATTTTGCAAGGGCAGAAACACTAAAGTAAAAGAATTTTTTTTTTGTCTACTGGCTACACCTGACATCCTCAGTGCTGTTAACATTCACAGCAAAAGCCTAAACTAATCTATCTATTTAGTGCTATACCAATCAAACTCCCAAGAGATTATTTAACTGAACTAGAAAAAATAACGACAAAATTCATCTGGAAAAACAAAAGGTCAAGAATTTCAAGGGAATTAATGAAAAAAAATGCAAATGAGGGTGGCCTAGCTGCACCAGATCT
>JAJPUD010011667.1:39368-53435 GCA_023553655.1 Myrmecobius fasciatus
TCCTTCCTTCCTTCCTTCCTTCCTTCCTTCCTTCCTTCCTTCCTTCCTTCCTTCCTTCCTTCCTTCCTTCCTCCTTCCTTCCTTCTTTCTTCTCTTTCTCTCTTTTTCTTCATTTTTTTTTGATGGGAGAAGGGAGGTTGTGTTGTATGTCTCCTCTTAGACAATAAACATGAAAATTTTCTCTTGTTGTTTTTGGATCTATACAGAAATGAGATTTCTGCAACCCATTTGACTAGGGTTTCATTCCTGTGCATTTGGTATGAATTGCAATCTGTGCTTCTAGGGAAAAAGTGTCTTGGTTAAAAATATAAATGACTAAATGAACTGAAAGAGCTGCCGATTGAAATGAAGGAAGACAATGATTCCCATACATTTCAATTATTTTTATTACACATAGGAAGTCAAGAGTTTTATGGACACATGCATGAATTTTAACTTCTTATCTATGCAGAAACTAGATTCTGACAATCTAATAATGAGACACCAGTTGAGAGCAATTTACTGAAGAGCATGCATTTGTATGTCTGCAAAGCTAAAACCGCAATGTCCTCATTATTTTCCTGCCCTAAACTTTTCTTCAGATTAACCAAGTATTGTATCTAGAAGGCTGAATTAATGTCTTTTGCAATTGCTAAGAAAAGTCTGTCATATGTGCTGTGCAGTTTCAAAAGTGGTCAGTTTCTTCTGGGTATTTTTCATTTCTGCTACATATCATAAGCTCCAATTCTAATAGCATCTCAGGAAGAATACATATCTGGAGGATTAGTTTCCCAGTTGATAAGATTTTAACAATGATTGATGCTTGATATTTCTTATCCATTCACAAATGCTTCAGTGCTCTGATTGCCTTTTGTGATAAATTTTAGACCCAAGGAGAAATCTTCTCTTTTTTTGAAACATGGAATTGTCCTGAGGCCACTCCATCAGAATCAATAGAATAGTAAAAGTGTATGATCCAATGATTTGGGCAGGTGACATTATTATTTTAAGCTGTCATATGAAAACGTTATTTCCTAAGGTTATTTTCATCTTAGTTTTCAATAATTGGTCAGTTCATAGATCATTGATATTGCTACATAAATGATAAAGAATAATATCTATCTCTCTAAATGTCACAGGGGTATCATGAAGAGAAAAATAATAATAAATTAGAGAAGGCTTTGAACTTTTAGGAACTTTTTCCACTTTTAAGTTATGATTTCATTTCTCTCCAGATTGCACTTCTGACTCATCTCCACTAGACAGTCTCTATAAAAACCTGTTGCTGAATAATGTCCTTCAGCTATTCCCCTTTTTAGTTCCTTTTTCTTTGTTTTACCCTATTAGAGTGTAAGCTTCTTGAAAACAAGTGCAATCTTTCTGCTTTTATTTATATTCTTCACACTTAGTGTTGACAGTAAGCACTTAATGTATTTGCTGATTAAATAATTGACTGACTTTAATGGTTTACTCAGTGTTTATTCAGTCTCAAAGTTGATTCAATTTATTCAGCAGACATTCATTAAAGGTCTATTATGTAAAAGATGAGAGGGAAGCAGGGTTTAGTGCTAGAAAGATGACCTCAGATTCAGGAAGACATAGATTCTAGCCCTGCCTTTGTCACATATTGTTTGTGTGAGCCTCAGCAAATAATTTCTTCTCTCAGTGTTCTAAGAAACTCTCTATGACTGTAAATGAAAAAGAAATTTCTGAACCATATTAGCAGAGGTAATCCTTCTTTTAACCTAGATTAATAAAATTACAGTTCTGGACCACCACTGTTACCCCACCCCCCAAAAATGGAAGATATTTTTGTAGATTCAATGGATACACAAAGTTTAAAACACCATGGGTCCAGTTATCAAAGAGAAATGAACAATAACTGTGATACCTGGAAAAGTGAAACATATTTCAAGGAGAGGACTAAGCAAAGTATTGTGACAAATTTTAATATTAGGTCTTATGTCATCTGTTTGGGAAGGAGGAGTCAAGAGTTTTCATATATGTGTGAATTGGGCCATAAAAATATCAGAGAGAACCTTCCTCAGAGATATATGGGAGAAGTCCATTTCAGGCATCCTAAGGCATCACCAGTCATCTTTTCCTTTGTCTTGCCATTAGACTGTGATGACTCCAGAGGAGAGGGAGAGACTGATGATAGTGTATAACTCTAACTCTCTCAAATCCATTTCATTTGCAAATCAAGACATCATTCTCCTGAGGTTATTGGTTCACTTAGACAATGAAGGATGAACAAAATTTGAGACATAAGGTCTAATGTGATAAGTAACAGAAACAGCAGATGGGAACATAAGAATAACATAACTTGGACAAGGGTAAGAAGGGTGGATAATAAAGGAGCAAATTTAAAGGCAGGGAGGTAAATCAGTCATTCAAAAAGCAAGGTTTTCAAAGTCCTTATAAGCATCTGGCACTGTTATTCACTGTAGATACAAATATAAAATGGAAAAAGTCCTTGACACAGACGCTCTTCCAATGTTCTAATATGGGAACAAGTAAATTCCTGAATATAGGAAAGTGCAAGGCATATACAAATCAAAGTCAAACTTATCCAGGAATGGGAAGTGTTAGCAGGTAGGAGAATCAGGAAAGACATCATTCAAAGAATGACATTTTAGGTGATATATAAAGATAGCCAAGAATTGCAAGTTTGGTGGGAGACCATTCCAAATCTGCAGGATCATAAGAAAACTGGAGAATCATATGGTATGAAGAACAAGAAAACCAGTGTGTCTAGATCATAAAGTTTGGAAAGGCATCTCATGCAAGTTGATTGGAAAAATGGTAAAGGGCCTTAAATGCCAAGTGGAGGAGTTTTTATTTAATTCTAAAGGAAATACAAGACTGAAGTGCAACATGACCACAGATACATCAAAAGAAAATTACTATGACATCTCTTTTTTGAAAAAATGTCATGAGTAGAGAGGAACAATTTCTGAAAGGAAAAGGAGGAGAAGGAGGAAGAAGAAGAAGAAGAAGAAGAAGAAGAAGAAGAAGAAGAAGAAGAAGAAGAAGAAGAAGAAGAAGAAGAAGAAGAAGAAGAAGAAATATTTATTTAGCCTCACAAAGTTTGAAAAGTGCTCTTTGTAATATTGATTCATTTTATCTTCACAACAGTCCTAGGAGGTGAGTACTATTACTATATTTATTATTGCAGATGAAGAAACTGGGCAGAAAAAGGTTAAATGACTTGCTCAAGGTCACATTGTTGGAATAAATATTTGCCTTGATTTGAACTCATCTTTTGAATTCCCAGACCAGTATGCTACATATCATGCTATCTAGTTGCTTCTTTAAACTAGAGATGGAGATAAGATTTGGTAACTCATTGAATATGGGGATTGTCTGAGAGTGATGATGACCCTAAGGTTCTAAACCTAAGTGACAGGAAAAATGGTGGTGACCTTAACATTAAGGAAGGAGTTTGTAAATTTGCTATTAAGTATAGTTTCATAGATTTAGACATAGAAGAAACCTTGGTGGTCATATAATCTCTCACTTCCATTTTGCAAAAAAAAAATAAATTGCAGAAAAGACCCTGTAAAGTTACTTTGTTCAAACTTATACAGGTACAGATTAGACATACTACAAGGTCTGTGAATGCAACTCTAGCTATTCCACTACTCTCCCCTGTCTCTTATTTATTGGTCAAAAGACTTCATCATTATCATTATTAGAATCAAAAATATCATCATTTTAATTTGAGATCTGACTTTTACATTTCTTTTTTCATTAAAGCTTTTTATTTTCAAAACATATACATGGGTAATTTTTCAACATTGACCCTTACAAAACCTTGTCTTCCAAATTTTCCCCCTTTTCCCTCACTCTCTCCCCTAGATGGCAAGTCATCCAATAGATGTTAAATATGGTAAAAAATATGGATGTTTACATTTCCTAAAGAGTTTTAAATATTCACTTGCAATAAGGATTTGTTGCAATCATAAATCTAAAATTGCAATGCACCTCACAGGTTATAGACCACTATTTTCATTTTATAAATGTGTAAACTGAGGTGTAGAGAGGTTAAATGATTTGCCCAGAAGCAACACAGAAGAGTTAGAATTTGAACTTGTATCATTGGCACCAAATTGAGTGTTCCAAGTTGAGCTCTGTTTCTTTTGAACCTATGATCTCATAAGTCTAAAACATTTAACCAACATATTTTGCTTTTTTTCAAACCACAGTCAATTTGTAGAATGCGAAGTTATAAAAGGCATCTTTTAAGTCTTTTGAAGTAATCTCCTAGGCTTACTACTAAAATGTCAATCTGAAATTGTTTGGGGTCATTGATGCATAGGTATCCTCTATAGGAAGATGTGAAATGGATTAGAAATAATACACATAAAGATTTGGATAAACTTCAAAAATCATGTAGTCTAACCTCACAGTACATAAAAGAAATGAGGTGCAAAGAAGTGAAAAAAATTTTCCCAACAATGCAAAGAACAAGTAAAGCCAGAATTTGACTCATAATAATATGCACTTCACTTATTTTGTTAATTGTTTGCTTTATTCCAAATCCATTTATGATTTCTTCTAGTTACTTGAAAACACGTCAAAATACCAGACAGATGATAACCTATGACAAACTTTCTAAATAACATTAGTTTCAATTATATTCATTTTTAATGTTTTGAACAGTCACTGACACATGGGAGGCACTAAATAAATGTTGGTTGATTGAAAATTGAAAATTCCAGACATTATATTTAGGAGTCACTGTAATCTCCTGACCCACTGGCTATATGAGACCTGGACAATGATCAAAAGATGTAATTTTGGGATTGTCTAAGAATTGTGCTGAATGGACCATGTAGAACTCTTTATATGGCAGTTCAGAAACATTAAAAACTGCACCATGTTGACTTTGTTTTGTTTAATGCAAATCACTGTAAAGGTGATTGAAATGATAGCACCTCAGTCTCCCTGAGTAATTAGAGATTTTCCAATTTTAAAGATATAGATAAATGTGCCAAATGAGCCTCATGGTGGGGGGGGGGAGAGATAGTGCAATGAAAAGTAGTAAGGGTGTCACTGATTATTTACTATGGAGTTCAGCTGAGCTCTCCTAGTTCTTGCCAGTAATAAATGTAGATACTTGATTTGGAACGGACTATTAGTAGAAGCTTTCTGCAATTATAATCTTCTTAGATGTGGTAGCCACTGATAGGAAAGTGATTCCCTAGTAATATCCTGGCTGATCATAATAGTGGGATGTTAAAGAAGTTGTTCACACAGTGCAGAGTCAAGATAAAGGTGAAATGATGGATTTCCAATCCCAGAAACTATTTCAAATGTTGATGTTTTAAGCATCGACTTCCTGAGAAAATATTACAGTTATGGTTTTTTGGTTTGTGTTTTATGCCTTTGCCGGTGCACATTTAATGAGTCTTATGGTTTTTACCATTTCTTTTGGTAGATCTCCTATACCTAATCTACTTTGTATATTAAATAATTTTCCTGGATGGACCATATTAGTCTCTTTGGGGGAGACCCTAGATATAGATAGATATAGATATATAACACATATCTACATATAGACATACACAAATGAATATATATATATAATATACATATGTATGCACACATACACACACAAACATACAAATATATATATATATATGCCGGAGTATTATTTTTAGGGGCCAGGCTGCGAAAAACTGAATAGAGTCCATTTGAGTTGGAAAAACGTGTATTAGCCTCTCTGGAAAAACAGCCTATCATTATAGATTAATTAATTAAAATATTTTAATTATGTGCAATAACATCTATTCTCTTCTTGTCAAGTGGGAGGCTCCATTATGCTAGTGCCTTGTATCATGCAACATATCCAGTTGCTAACATATTGATTGTTTCTGAAATGATGGTCAATAAAGTGTAGTGAAATAATTACCAATACATACTTGTAATTATGTAGCAATTGTGATCTTATCTCTCAGCCCTAGTAATTATTCATTGTTTTGGATAGGGCTAAGGTTTTTGGTTTCTAAGTCTCCAGAATGTCATTCATACTTCTAGGACCTCAATTAACCTTATTTATTTCTGTTGTTACCAGCCAATTTAAGACAATTTATTACTACTTAGGCTATAGTTTTCACAATGTAAATGAACCACAAATAAAGGAAATAGCACCCTCATGTTCTATGACATATTCAGTGATTCATATATACACATGGAGACATGTGTTTTGATAATTATAAGCAACATTACCAATATACTGCTTAGGAGAATCCGCCTTCACAATTCTGTCTCTCTCTCTGTTTCTTTCTCTGTCTCTGTTTTTTCTCTTTCTCTCTCTCTCTCTCTCTGTCTGTCTCTCTGTCTCTGTCTCTCTCTGTCTCTTTGTCTCTGTCTCTGTCTGTCTGTGTCTGTCTGTCTGTCTCTTTCTCTCTCCTGCCCATCATTTCACCACATTTCTCATTCCTTTTAAATTTTTGTCTTGGAGATATGATAGTACCCTGCTGGGGACTCAAAGTCATATATAACCCATGAATAGAAAAATTCAAAAAATGCAGGGGAAAAAGGTTGAAACGATGCTTCAAAGTGCCATAGCACCTGGCATTCAGGAACTTCAATAAAAAAAAAACTTTTAAAAACACTTTATTAAAAGTTGAAAGCCTTGCTTTGGCCAGTGTCTGCATGTGAGGCCACAAAAATGCCAGTAGGGCCAAAAAGTTGAATTAAAGTAATAGAAATCACTGTGAAATACCTCTTGGCACTCTGCTGTTATAAAGGATCACTCAAAAAGTCTCTGTCCATTTCTGAACAAATTGTTCCAGCATTGCCATGGCTTATATTCCAAATTTCAAATATTGTATATATCTCACATAGAATAAAGGCAAAAGAAATTATATAAGCAGAGAGAAGATGACCTTATATATTAGTTTGCATGTTTTCCTTTCATTTAGAAATATGATCCTGTGAGGTAGTAAACTGAAACAAGTCTTTCTCTCTAGTGAGGCAGAAAGGTGGCAGATTGGATAGAATCCTGGGTTTAAGCTTAGGAAAACTTGAGTTCTAATCCAACCTGAGATACTATCTTGTTATATTGGGCAAGTTATATAATCTCTTTTTGTCTCAGTTTCATAAACTGTAAAGTGGAAATAATAATAATAATAATAATAATAATAGCACCTATTCCAAATTTATTCTGAGGATTGAAAGAGATAATATTCATATATTAACACAGTGCTTACTAGATAGTAAGTGCTTAATAAATGCTAGTTTCTTTCCTTCCTTCTTTTCCCTTTCCTACTTCAATTGTTCAGTCCTTACCTTTTTCTACCCAGGGTTTTAACTCCAAACTTAAACACTTGTATTCTTACTTTTTTTAATCTTCTCTCCTGCAATGTTTGCTATAAACAAAGGAAAGTAAGCCATTATATGACTTTGGTGATTGGGAAATCAATCTACCTTGTACATAGAATCATATTATCATCCTATATTCACTGCTGCCAGGTCATATAGTGTTGAATAGGCATAATTTTGAGTTAAAATAAAATCTGTCCTTGCTTATTAGTGAAAAACATTCCCATAAACACCTGGGGAACAATCTTTACTGCTTATGCGGGTACATAAGTTGTGTACTGATACTCTTCACAAGAGACTGTCCTTTGGCTAATGACACATCAGGGAAGAAGTAATAATGACAAAAATGCTGAATTATGGAAAGTTTAATGCTATTTCTAGAACTGTCACCTTGTAGAATTTCACAGCAAGGTATTTTGGGGCAAGAAGTCAAGCCTTGTATTTTGGTAGATGATTGTAAAAAAGAAATCAGATTTTAAATAGGAACTACAGGAATCTCAATATTTAAATATAGTTACTTTAGTTACAAATGGACTTAGCGATATTTCTTATAAAGTGAAAACTATTTTCTCCAGGGAATGATTAAATAACCATGCTGGTAAAGAAGAATAAAGATAACAAATGTCATGTATTTGACTACAACAAGCTGAATGAGTTTTCTTGCTACTGGTATGCCTAATGAAGAACTAATAACCAAATCTGTATGTTTGTTGCTTATCAACCAAATTCCTTAGGGAATAATTTATACCAAGGAAAGCTTCATTTCATTTAAATATTCAGTTCCCCAGAAAATCAAATTCTATCTTAAATATGTTTGATGCAATAAAGCATGCCATCTTTTGTATATGGTAATTAAAATGTCAATACAATACAGGCAATAGGTTATGACCTTGAAGCTATTATTCACAGCCTCTCCTTTTGACAAACTTCAAATATTTGTGATATATTATAGTGTCAGTAGTGCAATCTGGAAGGTTAAGAATGATCTTGAAAAGCTTCCAAAAAAGGTATTAGTTTTGTTAGGAGGACAGATATTTTATAACTCTGACTAATACAAGGTGTCCCCAAAATCTTAGTATGGTTTTAAGCTTATAAATTTTAAGACATAAAATGCATTTCAGTTATAATTGTTATCTCATTTATTAGTATTGTTATTATTAATCCTCCTTTTCCTCTTCATTGTTTTTATTCTAGACAGGAGACCTAGATTGCCATTTCCCTTTTGATACTTAATAGTCATATGACCTGGATAATGTCATTTTGTGTCTCAGGGCCTGAATTTTTTTTAAATAAAATAATTAGACTAGATGTTCATAGCCACACAGATATGAAAAAAGACCTTAACTTCCATTTTTTCAAATGCCATCATTTTATATGTGAGGAAACTGAGATTCAGAGTACTTACTTTATTTCCTTGGACTCAAATGAGTGACTAAAGAAGGATTGCAATACTTTTAACTGAAATCTAAACCTAACATCTCTACTGCCCTATGCATGCTGCATAGCTCAAATATAGAATAATTTTGAATCAGGGTTGATGTTACAACAGATCTATAAATAACTTAAGCAGAATGGAATTTTGGCTTAGTATGCCAATATCTAAGGGACAGAGTTTTTCAGGAAAGTGATAACAGTTTTTCAGGAAAGTGGTAATCATTGCTCATACATAATATGACATTTAGACTATGGAAATCAGAAACCTTGTTCTTGTAGTGTGTCTCAATACTCCCTGTGCTTTGTAGAATCCTATTTATCTGAGTTGTGCAAGCAGACCCTCATGCATGTGCACACACACATACATATCTACAAATAAAATAAAAATAAAAACATAAATAAATTAAGATAAAATTAAATATATTGGGGCAAAATAGCAGAATACAGGTGAAAGCCTGCTGAAATTTCCCTAAAGGATCTTTAAAAACTCTTTAAATAATTCCTCAAATCAAAATTTTAAGCAACAGAAAAGTTAGAAAAAGAGAGATAGACAGAAAGACAGAGAGGAAGAGAGAGAGAGAGAGAGAGAGAGAGAGAGAGAGAGAGAGAGAGAGAGAGAGAGAGAGAGAGAGAGAGAGATTTCAGCTTAAGACAGTTTAGGATATTGGCAGAGAGGTCTATGATGGCCAAAGTTGGAGCTGTTATGCAAAACAGATTAGTGGTGGACTTGGGAGTCAGCAGCCACAGGATTTTCAGTAGTTTTCAATCCAGAGATGGTTAAAGGGTCAGATAACTTCAAAAAAAGACTATAGGGGATGCTTTGCTAGAACTGGGTACTGTGTGCACTAATTGGGAACTCTATAGCACATACATTTTCTGGGTCACAGTTCTAGGGTAAAGAAAAGCATTTGTGGTTGGTCACAAGGGAGCAGGGGTCCTGGTCACAATTCCAAGGCATTAAAGAGCACTAGTACTTATAGTTGCAAAAGAGCAGGGTCCCTGATTGAAGTTCCAGAACCAAAAGCAATGCTAGAGTTTGTCACTGCAGGGCAACAGCACCTTTTCTAGGTAAAGAATAGGGTACAGACCAGGAGGACAGCAACCACACTTCTCAGATCTTACCACCTTGGAAGTATCAAGACACACAGAACTAGTTGTGAAAACAGTAACACAAAAAAGCCAGAGCTTGGGACAGTGCCATAATCTAATGATCCCCAACTGAGCAGTATTCAACTGTAACATAAAGCTTCAAGTGAAAAAAATAGATTGAATAAATGAGCAAACAGAAACACAGCGATAAAAATACACCATAAGAAAACTAGTACAAAGGAAAATGTAAAACACAAATGCAAAAGAGAACAAGATGAAGATAGATACAAATAACTTCCCCCAAAAGAAAAATGCCGAATGGACCAAAGTCTAACAAGAATTTCTGGAAATTAAAGAAATAAGAATGGTATAGAAAAAATGAGAGAAAATAAAGTGATGACAATTTTCTCCAAAATATATATGAAAATATATCAGAAAAGAACAACTTAAGATGGCCTAATGGTAAAAGTTTCAATTTTTTTTTCTGAAGAAAAGAACTCCTTAAAATGTAAAATTGTTCAAATAGAAAAGGAATTACAAAAGCTTACTGAAGAAAATCATTACTTAATAATTAAAATTTGGTAAGTGGAAGTCAATAACTCAATGAAACATTAAAAAATAAAGACAAAAGATTGAAAAGAGAAGAACATTGCTCATCAGAAAAAAATGACCTGAACAATTGATTCAGGAGAAATAATTTTAAAATTATTGGACTACCTTAATTCCTTGATTAAAAAATTTCTAGACATTATCTTTCAAAAATTATCATGAAAAACTGCCCTGATATTCTAGAACCATAAAGTAAAATAAAATTTGAAAGAATTCACTCATCATCTTTTAAAGAGGTCCCCAAATGAAAATTGCATGGAATATTGTAGCCAAATTCCAGAGCTCTCAGATCAAGAAGAAAATATTTCAAACAGCCAGAAAGAAGCAATTTAAGAATTATGGAGCCACAGTCAGGATAATAAGATTTAGCATCTTCTAGGTAAAAGGATCAAAAGGCTCACAATATGATATTCTAGAGGGAAAAGGAAATTATAACCAAAAATCACTGAGCCAACAATATTGATTCCTTCAGGGGGAAAAAGTAGATATTCAATGAAATTGATGACTTTCAAGCATTCCTGATTGAAAAACAAGTTAGTGTGAAATAGAAAATTTGATCTTCAAATCCAAGATACCAGTGAAAGATGAAAAGTTAAACAAGAGAGGAAAATTATATGAGACATAAGTTTTAATTTAATTTGATAAAATAAATTTAATTTAATCTCAATAAGATTAAATTATTAACATTTCTACATGAAAGATTATACTTGTAAGTCCTTTTTATAAAGCTTTTTTATTTTCAGAATACATACATAGTCTCCAACATTCACCCTTGCAAAACCTTGTCCTCCATTTTTTTCTCCCTCTTTTCCCTCACCCATCCCTTAGACGGCAAGCAATCCAAGTTAAACATGTTTGATTCTTCTATATATGTTTCCACAATTATCACACTCACAAGAAAAATTAGATCAAAAGGGGAAAAGTGAGAGAGAAAAAAAATGCAAGCAAACAATAACAACAGCAAAAAAGCAAATACTATGTTGTGATCCATACATAGTTCTCTCTCTGGTTGCAATGGCTCTTTCCAGCACAAGACCATTAGGATTGGCCTGAATCGCCATGCTGTTGAAAGGAGGTGTATCCATCATAAATGATCATCTATAGTTGTAACTCCTAAGAACTTTCTTATTATGAGAGCTGTTAGAAGGATAATACATAGATAGTGGAGACAGGTGTAAGTTGAATATAATGGGATCATATCTTTTAAAAATAGAATTAAGAGGTGAGAAAGAGGAATGCATTGGGAGAAAAAGAAAGGGAAAGGTGGAATTGAGTCAATTATCTTATATAAAAGAGGTACAAAAGAGCTTTTGTAGTGGAGAAGATGGCGAATGTAGTAAGGAGTACATGAGCCTCACTCTTATTGGAAATGGTTCAAAGGAGAGATAATATTATAGATATAGAGGTCTATTTTACACTACAGGAAAGTAGGTGGAAAGAAGTTAACTAAAAGAGATGAAGCTGATATAAGATAGGAAAGATTTGGGGATGTAATAGTGAAAAGAAAAATACTTTTGTGGAAGGACATGTGGAGGAAGGAGAAAGTGGAACAAATGGGGAAAAATAGGATGGAGAGAAATATTTATTAATCATAACTGAATTTTTTGCAATTTCTCTGATAAAGGACACATTTCTCCAATATATTGAGAACTGAATAAATATTATAAAAATTAAAAGAACCAGTACCTAATTGATAAATGGCTAAAAGATACAAATAGCAATTTTCTGATGAACAAAGAAAAGCTATCTATAGCTATATTTAAAAAAATATGTTTAGTGATTTAGTTATCTAAATCTCTATTGACTAGACAAATTTAAATTAAAACAATTCTGAAGTACTACCTCCCCAACTATTAAGTTGGATTATATAACAGAAAAGGAAAAAGACAAATGCTGGAGGGTGGGGCTGTGAAGGGATTAGTTCATTCTATAGAATAATTTGGAACTATGCCTAAAGGGTCATAAAACCACGCATATTTTGAATGCAGCTATACCACTATTACATCTGTATCCCCAAAAGATAAACAATAAAATGGAAAAGGAATTATAGGTAAAATAATATCAACAACAATGGCAGCAGCAGCAACAGCAGTCATAATAATTGTAGCAGCTCCTTTCTGGTAGGAAAGAATAGGAAATTGAGGGGATGCCTATCAAATGAAGAATGCTGAACAATTTGTGATATATGATAGTGATGAAATAGTATTGTGTCTTAAGAAATGATTAGTAGGTTGCTTTCACCAAAACTTGGAAAGACTTATATGAATGAATGCAAAATGAAATGAGCAGAATCAGAACATTTTACACAATAAGAGCAATGTTATACAATGATCTACTGTGAATGACTTAGCTATTCTTAGTAATATCACGATCCAAGATAACTCAAGACTCATGATAAAAAAAATGATATCCATTTTCAAAATTTAAAAGAAATTGTAAAATTTGAAACAGTATGTAGATAGAAGTTATCAATAAGAGTAATTTCTGATTAGAAAACCCTTACTTATTAATGTGATATATCCTATAAGAAAGCACACATAAATATTTGTATATGGTATAATGAAGATTTTAATATGTAAACTTAAATCAATTAATATACCATCATTAGACATTCAAAAATTTTTACAATATCATCATGTAATAATAAAATTAGAGGTAAAACAAATTTTACTGGTTCACTTTAGTCCACTCTCCCATTTTACAAAAACGATAATCAAGGAGCAGAGAACTTAAATATATGTAAAGTCACAAATAATATGTGGAATGAGGATAGAGAACAGGCTTTGAAGAAAGATCTAAGTTCAAATCTTGCCTCAAACACTACCTAGCAAAAAATACCTAGCAAAGTTTTTTTTTTTTTTTAAACTTTGTCTATAGTAGTTAGCCTGTAAAATAAGGACAGTCAAATGACGCCAAAATACAGAGAGTTACCTTGTTTGGAGTCAGGAAAACATCTCAGAGTTCAAATTTGGCCTCAGAAACTTATTAGCTATGGGGCGCCTGTTTGCCTCAGTTTCTTCATCTGTAAAATGAGCTGGAAAAGGAAATGAAAAACCTGTTCAGTTCATGATAAAAAAATGCAATCCATTCTCAAAATTAAAAAAAAAACTCTTTGTAAAATTTGAAACAGTATGAAGATAGAAGTTATTATCAGTAAGAGTAATTTCTGATTAAAAAAATCCCTTGTTTATTAATGTGATATATCCCTATAAGAAAGCACACATAAGTATTTCTATATGGTATAACGGAGATTTTAATATGTAAACTTAAATCAATTAATATACCATCTAATAGACATCCAAAAAGTTTTACAATATCATCATGTAATAATAAAATTAGAGGTAAAACAAATTTTAGTGGTTCACTTTAGTCCACTCTCCCATTTTACAAAAAAGATAAGCAAGGAGCAGAGAGTTTAACATATGTAAAGTCACAAATAGAAAACCCCAAATGAATTAATGAAAAGTTATATATGATTGTAAAATGACTGAAAAACAACAAAATTACATAGCTGGATTCAATGATGTATTATTATTATTATTTTTTTAATTTAAAGCTTTTTATTTGTATGACATGTATATGGGTAGTTTCCCAACATTGATCTTTACAGAGCTTTCCATTACA
>JAJPUD010011668.1:0-53434 GCA_023553655.1 Myrmecobius fasciatus
CGGACTCTTTTGAGAAGTCTCACCACATGGGTCATGACCCCAACCTTTTGGGGTCTCCTTTTTAACCTCAATATGATATCAGAGGTCATCCTCCCTTCCAACTTGGCCACTGGTCCTCTCCTGGTTTGGGCTTTTGTCTTTCCCTAGTTCCCTTGTCCTTTGCTTCCTCCTCAGCTTCAGAACACTTGGGGGTTCAGGCCCACTGAGATCATCCTCACTGTGCTGGACTTCCCTTTTACCCATCCTGAGGCCCGCTGGTGTGGGGGTTACTACTCAGGACTTGGAGCCAACAAGACCTGCTTTCACTTCTAGTCCCAGATGTTTCTGAGCAATGTCACCCTGAGTAACTCTCCTAATATGTCCTCACTTCTCTTGTCTATAATGGGGAACATGATAGCACCCACCTCCCAGGACAAGTAGTGAGGCTCAAATTACTAATCGCATGTCATCGTGTTGTAGGAAATATAAGTGCCAGCCATCCTTTGGGGCCTGAGCCTTCACTCACCCTCAAGCAGAAGCCAAAGATCTGAAAATGGAGTGAGATGGAGGGCAGGATGCGTCCTGAAGGCTTTGGTTCATCCCCCCATCCCAGAGCGGAGAAGGCCCCCTGTTCCCCAAAGTCCCTGGCATTTATTTCTCTGTGTTGTTCCTCCCCATTCAGGGGCTTATGATCTGATGGAGAAGGGAAGCCCCTTGAGAAGAGAGACTAGTTTAGTTCTGTTATTGCCCCCCCAGCACCTGGCACATGGCAGCTCCTATATGTTGTTTGATTGGGCTGCACTTTTTTAGTGTTTGAAGACAGTGTTCAAAATCGGGGCCCCAAGAGAATTCTAAAGTATCCCCTAAAATGTAGAGTACTAGGAGGAGTCTCCATCTACCGCTAGCTCAATGGAGGGATCGGGAAGAAAGCAGCAGCTGAGACTTGATTCAAGTCAAAGAGCCAAAAAAAAAGGAGCTCAGGGTTCACCTATGGGGATTTCAATGTAACTCAGCTCCAAACTCATCCCAACATCTCCTTCTAGTGGCTGCAGGGCCAATGGCAGCTGCCTTCTTCCTTTGGAATGGAAGTTCCTTAAAACCAGGACCTGTTGTTTTGGGTTTTGTTTTGTCTTTCTCTCTCTCCTCTCTCTCTCTCTCTCTCTCTCTCTCTCTCTCTCTCTGTGTGTGTGTGTGTGTGTGTGTGTGTGTGTCTGTCTCTTTTTCTCTCTTTCTCTCTATCTCTCTCCTCTCTTTTTCTCTCTTCTCTCTTTCTCTCTGTCTCTGTCTCTCTGTCTCTCTCTGTCTCTCTCCTCTCTTTTTCTCTCTTCTCTCTTTCTCTGTCTCTCTCTGTCTCTCTGTCTCTCTCTGTCTCTGTCTCTCTCTGACTCTCTGTCTATGTCTCTGTCTCTGTCTCTCTCTCTCTGTCTCTCTCTCTGTCTCTGTCTCTCTCTGTCTGTCTGTCTGTCTCTCTCTCTCCCCATCTCCATCTCTGTCTCTGTCTCTCTTTCTCTGTCTCTTTTTAAGTTGCCTTCTTCCTTTGGAATGGAAGTTCCTTAAAACCAGGACCTGTTGTTTTGGGTTTTGTTTGGTTTTTGGCTTGAATTTATATTCCTCACTATTAGCTAGGGACCCACACTTGATAAATGCTTGCTGCTTTGTTTTCTAAAGGAGTAGTGTAGACACACACAGTGAACCAGGAAGGCGGGGATTATTCTGGTAAAGTGGCCCTGAGAACAGCTGGCTGGGGTAACCAGAGAGGAAATCCCAGAAGAAGCATCAGTGTGAAAACTGTCATGGAGGAGGAAACCTTCTTGGACAAGAAGCCAACTAAATGAACAGCCCTCTTGGATCCCAGCCAAATGGAAGGGGCTGAGAGCAAAGGCAGAGCTAAGCCACAGTGACAGGAAGAGCAGCCCAAAGTTGTATGAGCTTCATGGAAAGGCTAGTTTTCCATGAAGATATCTCTTGCTCTCACCTCCTGCCTTTTTCCTAGAGTTTATTCTGCTTTAGTCTTTTTTCATTGTTCATTCATGCTGACATTTTCATGATTCCCTTTACTGTCTTCAGATCTGGGCAATTTTCTTTTAAGATTTCTTGAAATATGATCTCTAGGCTCTCTTTTTGATCATGGCATCCTGGTGATCCAATGATTGTTAATTGTACTTCTCGTTTTGCTCTTCAGGTCAGTAATATCTTCATTGAGCTATCGTCTCTTCTCCGTATTTTGTAGTTCATTTAATTTTTCTTCTCTTCTCATTAAATAATTGTCTTTTATTTGCTATATTCCCATTTTCAGGAGCGTTGTTGTTTCACTGATGTTTTGTGGCTTTTATTCTGGTGTTAATTCCTTTCCCATGACTTTGTTCCAAAGTTCTCATTTATTTTCCATTTTTCTTTAGGACTTTCATTTTGTTTATGAATTTTTAATTTTTAACTCATATTTCACCCCTTCCAGATATTCTATTGATTTTGTGTTCAAGATGTTTTCTTTTTTGTTTGTTTTGATGAAGCAGTTTTTTAAAAAGCTAATATGATCTTAGGCTACAGAAGTTTAATGAAAATTTTCTCTCAGAGTAAGGAGTGTGACAGGTTGATCATCTACTCTGACCAATCCCATATCTGGTTATTTTCAGTTCTGGTGACCTCATTGAAAAAAGAGCATTGAGAAAGTAAAGAATATGGAGAAGAGATTGCATGGGATGGAGGAGATCAAAGGTCATAGCCTAGAAAAACATCACTGAAGAAACTAAGAATATTTAACCCGAGGAGCAGGATGCTCGGGGAAAGGGATGGAGAACATCATAGTTTCCTTTTCACTTAGGACAGCTCCTGGCACATAGTAAGCACTGCATATAAGCTTATTGATTGATATATGGCAGAAGGATTTGACATTTTCATCCTGAATCCAGTTTATCTTGGATCAGAACAGGAACAACAGGGGAGGGGAATGTTTGAGGAAGGATCATTTTGGATCAGTACTAGGAGAAACATACCAAGATGAAGAGCTGTCCAAAAGTGAAAATAGTTTCTTGAGGGAGACACTGGCTTCCCCATCACTTGAAGGCATCACATGAATATAGGGAGACTCCAGGGCTGACATATCATAGACAAAACTCCTGTTCATCTCTGGTTAAACTATGGAAGCTTGAAGATCCATGTCCAGCCTAATATTTTGTTCTTCTGTGGTCCATACCAGTCTCTCCTTCATTAGAAATCTGAGCCCTGACTGCCCATTGCAAACCTTTGGCTATTAGTATAGTCTTCCTTGTTGAGAAAAGTAATTCATGTTGATCCCTAATCTATTCTAATCAGTATCAACCAATGTGATGGAATCATCCTTAAGTTCTATATTTGAGACCCCAAAGGTGTGAGCTGCCCATTCTAAGTTCACTTGCTTAATACAGGAAGTTAACAAATAGCTCTCTACCCTTTTTCCTTGATATGGTGACCAAGAGTGGCAGAAATCATAAATATATGGAAAGTCCCCCAAAATAGTTTGGTACGTCCAGACCAATCACTTGTTCAATAGGAACAGGTGACCATCTTATGAGCACTTAGGTCATTCACTGTGATAGTTTGTACCATTTCCTCCTGCCCAAATCAAGAGGAAACCTCTCCATCTTATATGGAAATATTCCTTCCTTAACCCAACTTGTGATTCTGTTGACATATTGCTTATTTTAGCTTAAGCATCACATGTCAATTGATGGAATTAATCTATATTTGGTATAACTGTTCCAGAACAACTGTATATCTAACTGTATAAAAATAGGGCCCTAGAAGAAGGAAGCAGCTCACATCCTGAGGAAGATCTGAAGTCCACTTCATTAGAGAGATCATGGACATTTTAATAAAGTGCCACTGGTTCAGAGCTCTGCCTCAAGCTTTTTTGATGTAGGTGATAATTTTAATCCTCAAAATGTTGCTGACCCAGATGGGACAGTGATTCATGGACCCCAGCCTCTTTTGGTTGGACCCTGCAAGGAAGCCAGAAAGGAAGTACACACCTGTGCAAATTCTCACTGAATGTCCCCTTCCCTGGAAGATTGCATTCCCCATGCTCTCTGCACCCAAATTACCTGAGCTTGCAATGAGTCTTCAAGTGTGGTGTCTGCTTTCATTTACCTTAAATGTATTTTCATTAAGAAGCTTTCCAAGAGGCAGCTAGGTGGTGCAGTGGATAGAGCACCAGCCCTGAAGTCAGGAGAATCTGAGTTCAAATCTGGTCTCAGACACTTAACACTTCCTAGCTGTGTGATCCTGAGCAAATCGCTTAACCCTGATTGCCTCAGACAAAAAAAAAGAGTCCCTGTTTGGTCTAAGCATAACTATTTGAATTTGTAATTAATTTATCTAAATGTATAAGCTCCAAGGGACTCAAATTCCATTTTTATAAAAATTATATGGCCACAATTTTAACTTATAACAAATAGATTAATGTGTTTTTTTTTCTTCTGTTTTTCTTCTTTTATTTTAAGACCCAAGGGATTCAGCAATGGAATTGCTAATTTCTCATTTTCAGCCAGTAGCTACCTACCTATTTTTAAAACTTCCTGTTGGTTAAAATAGAATTTTTTTGCCTTTAAATTCTTTTTTAAGTTCATTTATTATTAATACACATTATTTTATGAATTATGTTGATGGAGAAGAATCAGAGCAAGTGAGGAAAACCTATGGGAGAGATGGAAAAAAAAACAGAAAAAAGAAGTGAACGTTGTATGTGTTGATTTACATTCAGTCTCCTTAGCTCTTTCTCTGGTTGCAGAGGGCATTTTCTGTCCAAAATCTATTGGGATTGCCTTGGATCCCTGAACCACTGAGAAGAACCAAGCCTTTCATAGTTGTTCATCACACATTCTTGCTGTTAATGTGCATAAAGTATTCCTAGTTCTGCCTATTTCACTCGCCATTAGTTCATGTAAATCTTTCCAAACCGTTCTATAATCAGTTTGTTCATCCTTTTTTATAGAACAATAATATTCCATTACCTTCATGTACCACAACTAGTTCAGTCATTCCCCAAGTGGTGAACATTGGAAACCGTCTTTTCCAATGCTTTGCTACCACAAAAAAGAGCTATTAGAAACATTTTTCCTGATTTATGATTTCCTTGGGATACAGACTCAGTAAGGGCACTACTGGGTCAAAGGACAGGTACAGTTTTACAGCCCTTTGGACATAGTTCCAGATTGCTCTCCAGGATGGTTGGAGCTTTTCACAACTCCACTGAGAATGCATTAGTGTCCCAGTTTTCTCACATCCCCTCTAACATTACCCTTTCATTATTTCATTATTATTATTATCATTATTATTTCGTTATCCTAATCATTATCCTTTGCTATCATCTTGACCCATCTGAGAGATGTGAGGTGGTACCTCAGAGTGTTTTTAATTTGCATTTCTCTAATCAATAGTGATTTAGATCATGCCTTTAATTTTTTTTTAACAAGGAGTAGTTCAACCATTTTTGTCCACTTTAGAGAGCTCTTAAATTAAGAGGAAGTTTTAATGATTCACAGCCACTGAGGAATCCATCCTAGAAGCAAGCAGCCCTGGAAGGCTAGAGTTTGGGGAAGTGATTCCCCACTCAAGGGCTCTAACACTACTTGAGAGAGCAATCATTTGAGCTATTACTGACAGCCTTAGGGAGAGAGATTCCCCTCCACAAGAAGAAGCTGAGAAGACATGACTGTGGGAAGCCATCCCACTTTCTTCTGATCTCACAAGAAGACTCATTTTGTTTTTTACATAGATTAGAAAAGAAAAAGGTTATTTTCACTTCTATTTGTTAAGGATTAAGTCAGCTATTAACAGCCAGAGCCAAACTTTCAGGAAATTTTTAAAAGGAAAGTAAGCATAAATTTGGAGTCAGAAATTGGAATATTGTCCTTCCCTGGAGTGGATGGAGGTGGCAAAAGTTGATAAAACTTGGGAAGGGGAGCAAGAGATTGAGGAGTATAGGAAGCAGAAGGAGTGGAAGGGTTTAGGGTATGAGGAAGAGTTTGAGACCTGAATCCTTTCTGTAAGAGATGATCTTATAAAATATTGGGGTCTTTGGGTTTCAAGGATTTCTTCTTTTCAGTAGACTAAAAAAGGGCTATCTAAATGCATTTTTGGGGAATCATGAAAGGAGGGAACCTGAGAGAGTGTCATGGAGAGACAGGAAGGGATGGAGACAGAGAAAGAGAGAGACAGAGAGGAGGGGGAGGAGGAAGAGTGAGGGAGGAAGGGAGAGAGAAAGAGAGAGATACAGGGAGGGAGATTCACTGAAAGGCATCTTCTTCAAAGAGTTCCACCTGAACTGTCAAGACCATGTCTTGCCAAGTTTCCCAAGAACTGGGGGACCCAACAGCACTGCCAGGAGTCTTGGACCTCCTGTCGCTGGTCATGAGTGAAAGAGGAATCAAAGAAAGCACCCACTTTGGGTGGCTTCAAGAGAATCAGATCTGCAAAGGGGATCCCAGGTTTCAAGACCCAAATGTTGGATTGGATAGTCTTGTTTTGTAATTATATAAAGAATTCAAAAAGATTTTCCTGTAGTCACAATAGACAAAGAGTTTCCTTTTCTGCCATGTTTAGCAGGCCTTTTAGGAGACAAAAAATGAAGGTTTCATATTGGCTCCTGTCTGAGTGAAAAGTTACTTGTCCTATTATCCATCTATTGGGAGGTTAAAAATTGAAGCCAGTTATCTGGGACAGAATAAGTTAATGTCTTTATATGAAGAATTGTATCTTAAAATTTTCTACCCCAAGACCATTTTTATCCATTTCCTCTTGTCCTTTCATTGACTTTTAAATTTAGACTGCATCAATCTGACATGTCCACTATGTTTACTTTTTTATTCTCTTTTTTCTCAGTTGCTGGTACTAATCAACCAAGTCTGATTCACGATTATATGTATTTCACTTTCTAATATTGGTCATTTTTTGACCTTATATTTCCCTGTTTCCGAGTCACACTTTGTTCTGAGATCTACTTTTCATTCCCTTTGCCACCAGTGCTATTTGCAAAATGCAATAGGATTTGGGATTTGTGTGTGTGTGTGTGTGTGTGTGTGTGTGTGTTTCAAATCCATTGCTTAACTTTGCTTCTAAATGAGCTCCTTCTCCCATTTCCTTACATCAAAAGCCCTTGACATTATCTGCCAGTCTCTCCTCCTTTCTCCCCATCCCTATTTCTATGAAAGGAAGCAACACTATTCCAGTGCCTCAGATGAGTCATTTGGAATCATCCACAACTCCTCATTCTCCTCATCTGATTATTCACTCAGCTGTGTAGTATTCAAACAGGTTTGAGAAACATAATTTCTGGGCAATTTAGTCATTTTATCAGTACTGTCAGAATTGGAATAAAAAGATCTTCATTTGTCTCTCTCCTAGACCAAAAATCAGCATGGTGGTGGGCTTGTAGCTTGTATGCTTATTGGAAAATGGATGTTCCCAAGGAGGGCAATCTCTCCTAATTAAATCATACCTTAATTAAAAAGAAAATGAATATAAAGACAAGGGGCTGGACATGTACTTTATTTATGTTATTTACGTGTAAGCTAATCCCAACCTAGGGCAATTTATTCCAGGAACGGATCCCTGCTGAAACCTTCCTCAGTTGCTGAGAAAGAGCACAATGGCTTCCCCATCTGAATGGGATCTTTATAAAGAAGAAAATTAACTAACCTTCAGGAACTGGGGTCTTAAAATGAGGATAAAAAGAAAAAAAGGGGAAAGTCGAGTCCCCCCAAGTCATTGGTTATGAATCATTTCTCTCAGCTGCCAGATCTTGCCATTTCTATCTTCACAACGTCCCTCATACCCAGTACTTTTGCTACATTCACACACCACCTACTTCAGTTCAAGCACTCACTCACTCAATCAATCAATAAACATTTACTATGCACCAGGCACTGTCCTAAGTGCTAGGGACACAAAAAGAGGCAAAACCAGTATTTTTATCATCTCTTGCCTAGAATATTGCAACAGTTTCCTAACATGTCCCTGCCTCAAGTCTTTTGTCCCTCTAGTCCATCATATACAGATAACCACAATCTGGGTTCTGGGGTTCTGTGCTCTTGTCCAGTTCTTCCTTTTCAGCCCTTGCATCTCTCCTTAACTCTCCAAAGTAAGGCCAGGGAAACAATCTGACTGCAAGATAACTTCCTCCACTGGAGTTGTTGAAATCTCATTCCCACAGCTCAGCCCACCTTTACTGGCTCCCAACCCAGGCCCGGGCAAGTCTGGCTTGAGGATATTCTTTGACTGTCCCCTCCCCTTCTACCTAGCACAGTGCAAAGCCCACAGGAGATCACTGGAGGTCTGCAAACAAGGCCAGATATCCATTGGTCATGGATATGGAAGAGAGTTCTTATTCTTAAGAGACAGTATAGAGAAGTGGTTGGAATTGTTAGGGAAAGGGGAAGGGGAAGGAAACAAGCATTTATTAAGTGCTTGATGAGTTCTAGGCATTGTGCTAAGGGCTCTACAAATATTTTCCCATTTGATAAAAGACTTGACTCAGCACTGAGGCTCAGTTTTCTCATCTGAAAAGCGGAACTATGGTTGCTGTCCTTCATTATTGAAATGACCTCGCTATCTTAGAGTCAAGTTACAAAGGGTCTGACTATGACTGATCAGACCTCTAGGAGTTGGGAATGCTGTACCGCAGCTCGGGCACAAATAATCCATAGGAACGTTTGGGTGGATTCTCAAACTTTGTATACCTTGCATTTCCTTTGAGCTAAGTGGAACCAGTAATAGTTCATACCCCATGGGGTGACTATGTGAGGCTCATATGAGATGGTAAGAAAGCGCCTTGTAGATCGAGGAGCCAACTATTACCATCACTATCCAGGTCAGCCTTTGAGGGATGTGGGATGGGCCAGCAGGGTCTTCTCTGGTCCCTAGATCCTTTACAATGATTTACTGACTTTGAGAACTAAATTGGACCTCGTATAGCATGTTGAACCCTGAACAACATCAAACTCTTTTCTATGATGTCCCTGCTAAGGAGTCATACTGTCTTAGCTCGGAGACCTGAAGGAACAAGGAATTGCCACCTTTCCAGGCAGCCCATTTAATTTGGGGGTGACTCAAAGTGTTCAGGAGTTTTTTCTTCACTTTACTGCTCAATATGTAAGAAGAATCTGTGCTCCCTTCCCCTATTAAAAAAAATCACAAAGTAGAGGCATGGGAGAGGAGGAGTCACTTTCTTTTGAAATCAATGGAGATCGGTGAAGAGCAAGAGTTCAGCACTCTGGAGAGCTCCTTAGCCTAGCAGTATTTGCAGGAACTCCCCAGGGCTCAGTTCGGTCTTTGGCAACTCATTAAAATCTCACTCATGTGTCTCCTTCCTGCTTGATTCAATGGATCCAAAACACCCACAAGCTCCAGGTGTGTCCCCTCCACCCCCAACTTGTAGGGAACTTGGAGACAGGAGAACAATTTAGAGAAGATCGTTGAGCCCCAGATCCGACCACAGAAGAGCCGTTGGAGACTTTTCCTGGGGTGGCAGCGAAGTTGGCAGCAACAAGTCCCCAAGCATCATGGGACAAGCACATTAGGAAGCAGCTGCTTAGAGCCCAACACACACAAGGCTCCTGACCAAAAGGAAGACAGCCTGGGCCATATGAAGAGTGTCTGGAGAGAACAAGCAGGTCAACATCTTCAGGGAGCTTTCAGGAGACAGCCCGTGGGTTTTACCCGAGCTGACAGCATCTCTAGAATCGGAGTGTGGATGCCCCATCCCAGTACCCAGGCATGGGCTCCCGCCAGGTCAGCCTTAATACTGGCCCCAGCATCCTGCTATTCCTGTTTGCTCTGATCCCATCTGCCCTCTGTCTGTCCCCTGAGAAGGAAAGACAGAGTCTCTCGGGGAAGGAGAGCTCAGGGCTAAAAGCCTCCCAGGATGGGGAGCCCTGGATCCCCCAAACAGGAGGGAGTCAGCAAAAGGCCAGTCCTGAACTTGGAAGCAAGGGGCTCAGGTAAGGAGTTTCCAGGGATGCATGGAAGCCTATGCCTTTGATCATCTGTGGACAACAGGGGAGGAACATGGGAATCTGGGAAGAAACAGAGTATGATGGACAAAAACCTAGGGCTGGGCTAAGGTACAGAGAAAGAACAGTGTCTGTATAACTGTCAAGAGTAGTCAGGGACCAAGACAGAGAAAGATATGGTTGAGGAGAATAGATATTGAGGGGAAAGGTAGAGACAGATAGTATTCTATGTCATGAAAAGACAGGGGAAAGGGGAATTGGTGAAAACTGTTGGATGGGGGTAAAGAGGAGACAGAAAATTCAGCCTGAATGTGGGTGGAGCTTGGTGGGAGAGCATCTTACAAGAGACAAGGAAAGAGACAGTTTCACAGTAATGATGGCAAATATTCATCCATTGAGTTTAACAACGTTTCGCCATCAAAGCTCATTCTTAAATAAAAAGCTGGAATTGGCTAAAAGCTATACTCACTTTCTGTCACTTGAACCCCCCACCAGAAATGAAATGGCAAATAAAACAGGTATCCTTGGTCCCATTTGACAGAGGAAAAAAACTGAGGCTGCCAGAGATCATGCAGCTAGGAATGTCAGATGTAGGATTCAAATCCAGATCTCCTAACTCCAAGTAGAGTCAGGAAAACTTGAGTTCAAATTCTGCCTCAGACAACACTAACTGAGTGACTGTGCCAAGTCACTTTTCTTCTGTTTGCCTTAGTTTCTTCATCTGTAAAATAAGGATAATAATAAGACATCTCCCAGGATTGTTGCGAAGGTCAAATGAATTAATAATTGTAAAAGGTTTAGCACAGTATCTTGCACATAGTAGGTGCTTAATAAATGCTTACTTACCGATAATAATAACAACAGTATCAGAAAGGTCAAAGACACAAGGATGAAGAAAGCACAAGCCCTGCTCTCTAAGAGCTTATGGTGTAATGGAAGCTAAAGGTGTGTTCATGAGTAACTACGTGAAAGGGAGAGATCCCATGTGCCAAGAACATCAAGTCTGGGAAGGGAAGAAAGCTGGGGGTGAACAAATTGTGGTGAGTGATGGTGATCCAATATGATTGTGCTACAAGAAAGGATGAGCTGATGATTTCAGGCAAACCTGGAAACTCTAATAGAAACTCCAGCAGAGGCTGGAGGACCACTAGTTGGGGATATTGGGGGGTACTTCTCATTCAGCTACAAGTGTGTTGCATGGGGTACTCTTGGAGGACTCTCTCAGGCAGCCCAGACTGAGGTTTCAGGATTCCAGGAACCTCCTGAAGATTATGAGAGCAACTGAGCAAAGAACGGAGACAGGGGAGTAGTTGAATGGGAGGATCTTCACCAGATAAGTGCCAGAAATCTGAAGGGCGAGCATTGCCAGCTCTCAGAGAAGGGAGCTAAGCAGGCCTGGGCAGCCTTAGGCACTTGGTCTGGATCTCGAAGAACTAGTGCAACATGGTTACACAGAGAGAAGAGAGGGAGGATACCCCAGGTGGGGGAAATGCCTTGAAAGAAGCCCTTTTGAGGGGCAGCTATGAAATCAGCTCCTTCTTGGGGGGAGGGAGGAAAAGCTTCAGAAGAAGGATCTTCAACAGTAGGAACTGTCTCCAAGGGCACTGAAGTCAATCCTTGGAGATGTCTAGCCTTGGGGGCAAGAGAACTGAGGGGAAGGATTCCCCTCTTTCCACTCATGGGGCCCCACTAACAGCCCAGTCACAGCCAGTTGCTCAGTCATGCCCTCCCATCATCCCCAGCAGGTTTCCAGACCAAGGAGGCCTTATAAGACCCAGGCACACCTGCAGGCAGTCAAGGTTTAAACCCAATTCTGAATCCCAATGGTTGGTGTTTGGCAGTGGGACCCAACTGATTGTCCTTGGTAAGTGACCTTTGAACTTCTCATCCTTGCTATCTCTCCAGGTTCTTGATGGGAAAGAACTCTGTTTCTGACTGGGTATGGGCCACTTTCCTGAGGGTCTCCTTGTTTGTTAGTGCTGATGAACCAATGTGGGTCTACCTACAGCAGCCCATGAAGATGACTGTGACCCTCAAAGTAAGGCACACTCCCAGGACACACTCAAGGAAAAGCCTTGTCCCCAACTCAGGGACAAGGGAGTAGAATGGGGGGTAATGGAGGGCAGAGCCAGGCTTCTCAGCAGAGGAATCAGAGAACCAGTATTTCTTTCCCTGTCTAATGGGGGTCCCCTTACACTAGGAAACCATGAGGAGACCTGGGGCACAGAATGAGGCAATCACAGGCTTGGGCCCCAAAGTCTATGGGCAGACACAGTGAATACCTTCAGTGCCCTAGTGAGGAACTAGTGGGCTTCATGATGGGAAGATGCTGGATCTTTGGCTGCCTGAAGGATACCCCCCCCCGAGAATGACCTGGGGGACTTGGTCAGGTGGCAGCTACAGAAACTAAAGCACTGGCTCCCTCAGCAGCAGCTCTCTGGGACCTCTGGCCTTAGCCTCTTGAGGGAATGGAAAGGCTGATGGAGCAAGACAGGGAGCCCAAGTCAGGCCTGGGCAACTTTGATCCAAGGTAACCCAAACTGTGGTGGACTAGGGGCAGTAAAAGGCAGTGGAGGAGAGTGGTTTGAGCTCTGGATTGGAATGAGGAAGGCTGAGGTTGGAAATCTGCCTTTGATTTATTGATTGGTGGGATGGAGGGCCCGAATGACATCACTATGTTGGGGTCAAGGGGCACTGTGCATGCTCTGGCTGATCAGAGCTTGGGAGGCTCTTCCAAGGGGAGGCACAAATAGTCCATACAAATGTGGGGAGTGGGGGCTTCTCTACCTTGTGCACCTCATTCTTTGAGCTACTTCCTTTGGTACTGACCAGCTGACCGAATCTGGCAAGGGTGGGTCATCTCTCCAGGCCGGAGTGACCTCATCTATAAAAGAAGGTGGTAGAACTCAATGGTCACAGAGGCCCTTCATCGATCTAAATCTCTGGTCCTACGAGAAGACGAGGGGCAATGCTCATTGGGCAGTTAGGATAAATCCAAAGGTCACACCAGTCTCAGCAGACACTAGCAGAAAAGCCCAGGACCTGAGACTGAGGGAATATACCTTGGAGAGATCTAATGAATCCCTGCTGAGCTCATGCACGAGGGAAAGTCTGTGGAAAGGGTAAAGGAGGTCCCGGAGATGACTAAAGGATATTCTCCAAGGCAGGTAGAGAAAATTCTCACCATACAGGGGGAGCTGTCCAAATGAAGCGCCCGACTTTCTCTGCTGAGGGCTAGCTAGGGGAGAGGAGAGTGGGAGTCTGGGCTGGGCAGGATAGCCCTCAGAGAGAATCAAGACAGAATATTAGCACATCAAAAACAATTGTAGGTGACACAGGAAGGGAATCTGGGAATCATGGTACCATCTGGGCTCTGTGACGCCTTTTTCTGATTTCTTATCTTTTCCAGAGAGGATAAATGTGTCCCCAATAATGCGTTGGAAAACAGGGAGGGGAAAGAGAAGAAGGGGTGGAACCAAGGGAAAGGGGTGCACAACTGAGGAGTCCCAGGTTCCCTGGGTTTGGGAAACATTAAAAATGGGAGGAAACTACCAAGAGCAGGAGCATCAATGGGGGTGATACGTGTGAATGTTAATGTGTCTCCACTTTGTGTATCACTGACTTCATCCCTTATCTCTGCCACAGAACCAGGTCAGCCCAAGGTGTCCCCCACTGTCAATGTCTTTGCTCTATCCCAGGATGAGCTAGAGACCCAAAAGGCCACCCTCGTGTGTCTGCTGAGTGGCTTTTACCCAGGTGTTGTGGAGGTGGCCTGGACCATGAATGGCTCCCCTGTGTCCCAGGGTGTGGAGACCAGCCGGCCATTCCGCCAGCCTGACAACAAGTACTCATCCTGCAGTTTCCTCACGCTCTCTGCTGACCAGTGGGTGTCAGCCAGAGCCTTCACCTGCAAAGTCTCCCATGATGGCAAGGTCATCCAGAAGGAGCTCTCCCCAGCCCAGTGCACTTAGAGGCCTACATGCCTCCTGCCCCCTTCTGTCTGTTCCCACACAGGGGAGCCTCCCCAGCCTCCCCCCTTCCTCCCCTGCTTTCAATAAAGGCCTTGTCCTTGCCTGTTGTGTCTTCTAGTTCTGAGCTCTCCTCCCCTTGATGTGGTTCACAACATGGGGGCAAAAAGCCAACACCGGCCGGCCACCCTTCCAAAGATGGAAGATGAAAGCTCTGTTCTAGCCAGCGTGCTGACTTCCTCCCAAAGTCCTCTCCATTCTGAGACCTGAAGAGAATCTAAAACTGTTTTTGTTCGAAGGATAGATTCTCTGGGATGGAGCAAGAGGAGAAGAATGGGGGAAATATAGGTCCATTGGATGGACCACAAGGCCTGGAGTCAGGAAAACCTGAGTTCAAATCCAGCTCTAGACACTTCGTAGCCATGCTATGTGGAGACTAGATTGCACTGGAGCAGGGAGACCTAGGAGAAGGAAATTGCCAGGAGCCAGACCCGGGATGAAGAGGGAGTGATCCAAGAGAAAGTGCAAATAAAAAAAAACAGGCCTATGTGAGGGAGGATGCTGAGGAATCAAGGACAGAATTGGGAGGCTGCTGAACAGGCAGAGAGAGGGACCGCGAGAAGGAGTGGAAGAGGGGACCTCGGCTTTAGTGAACCTGCATGACAGGGACTTTGGCCACTCACTTGGCAATGGTGGGACAACACCATGACAGCCTCCCTTCTGCTTTTTCATCCCCTGACATCCATCCCAAAACTCTCTACCATGTTCCCCCCCTTTCTAGTTTCCAGATTTCTTTACATGAGCACATCTTAGTATGTGGCAGCAACCCTCACATCCTCATCCTGATGGGATTTCCTCACTCAGAGCCAGGCTCTGGACAAGTACTGGGTCTCTGAAATCCTTATGAGGCTAAATTAGGCTCCTTGTATCGGGCCTTCTGATGACTCCATCACTCCCCAGGGGACAGAGCCACACCAGAGGAACAAGGAAGAGACTGGTGTTTTCATGTTTCCCCTGACAGCTTGCCACAGAAGGTTACCAGGCCAGAGTAACGAGAGGCCAGTAGTTCCGTGGCTCCACTGACAACATGGCCACAGCGAGCTGCCATGTACAGGTGTGACTTAATGGCCTTCATAGAACACATCACCATTACTAAACATGGATTCTGTCTCCATATGTTGCTTGTATTGACGCTCCTTGGCAGGTGTTCCAGTCTGACACATTTCCTACCAGTCTTCCCCTCTACCACTTCTACCACTGGGCCGCACTTCTCTAAGCCCATCTACTCTTCCCACGAATATTGTATATGTTCTCCCTGGTTTGAAGGCTCCTTCCTTAGTTGATACATTTTTTGTTATTCTATTTTTTTAAAGTACCATTTTTGAAGGAGTTTGCTCATCTGACTAATTAGTAAAAAAAATATTTCATTTTTTATAAATGTAATGCTGGAGAAACTGAGGCAAAACCGAGAGTAGTTTTAATCATTCTAATAGAGGAGAATTTGGACTAGCCAAGACTAGCCAAAGCCAGCCAGCTGAATGGGACTCTTGTCTCAAAGCATTCAGCATCGAGTGATTAATTCCAGAGACTTTTATAGGACTCCAATTATCAGGGAAACAAAGGCAGTGCAGGGGAAGAGAACACAAGGTAAGCCATAACTTAGGTTGAGGTTCAAGAAGGTCGGGAGCAGGAGACAAAGTCTAGGGCAGGAGATATGAGCAATACCCAGGCATTTGAGATAAGCCTCCTGGAGTTTTATGACTCACTAGAATATGAGAGTGACCAGAGCTTAATGGAGTAAGGAAGAGGGGTGGCCATAAGAATTTTATTCAGAGCATAGCATAAAAATTTAGGGAAACTGAGGCATTACATTGCACACTCTCTCTAGTGAGTATTCAAATCATTGAATTATCTTGGATCATCTCAGGACCAGGATTTTGATCAACTCTACTTGGAGCATATAAGTCAAAATAAAACTAGAAAAGGTGCAAGGACCTATGGTGAGCGCAGAAGGAATCGAGGGTCATTATGTTGGAGAAGACTGGGAAGGGTGGGATGGCGGTCTTTCAGGATCTGAAGGACTCCCATGCAGAGAAGGGACAAAGCTCCCTGTGGTTGGGACCATTGGGCACAGCCAGCAGCAATGGGCATCACTTAGAAAGAGGCAGATTTCAGCTCCACAGCAGGAAAAGCTTCCCGGAAATGGAAGCCGTCCCCAAGTAGACGAGCTGCCTCCAGAGACGCTGGCTTCCTTCCGGGAGGTCAAGCAGGGACTGCTCGGCCCCTAGTCCAGCTTGTTGTGGAGGGGACTCTCCCCTGTGGGGGTTGGACCAGGAGCCCCGGGATTCCCTTCGAACTCACTGTGATTTTGTGCTCACGTGCCCGGACCCTTCCCTTCTCCCCACTAAGCTCCTCCATTTCTTTTCCCTCATGTGCTCTTTCATCATCATCATCCTCCTCTACTGGATAGCCACCTCGTGTCCATGTTCTTTCTAGGCACACTAACAAACACCTTAGAGTGAGCTTGGTGGGTCAACTGAACAGTCAACAGGCTAACCACTGGGTGTCTCTAGGCCCGGGGCAGTGAGGTGATCCCGTAGGAATGGGGGCTGATCCAATTGCCTCAAGAGGAATAAACCTGCCCATGCAGAAAAACAGAACAGATCACAGTTCACGTGACGATGATTTTAGAAACAAGCAGACTTGTAGCTTCTGCATTTCTGGGCTGGACAAGATAAAAAGATGGAATGCTTTTTTTTATTAAAGCTTTTTATTTGCAAAACATCTGCATGGGGAACTTTTCAACATTGGCCCTTGCAAAGCATTCTGTTACTAATTTTTCTCTCCTACCTCCCAACCCCTACCCTAGATGGCAGGAAGTCTAATACATGTTAATCATGTTAAAATACAATGCAAATCGAATACATGTATACATAATTACACAATTATCTTGCTGTACAAGAAAAATCGGATCTACAAGAAAAAAACCTGAGAGGGAAAAAGTAATGCAAGCAAACAGCAATAGAGAGTGTGAAAATGCTCTGCTGTGGTCCAGACTCAGATCCCACAGGCCTCTCCCTGGGTATAGATGGCTTTCTTCATCACTGAGCAACTGGAACTGGTTTTCAACATCCCATTGTTGAAGAGAGGATGGAATACTTTTGAAGTTGGTTTTTCTAATGATCAGAACTGGGTCTGATGCCCCCAACTGGATGTCAACTCCACAAGCCAGAACACAGAAGGCGCACCAGGAGGGTAGGAGCCAAGAAATGGGAGATGCTTGGGACTTTCAAGAGCATCTTGTCAAATGAGTTACCACTTCCTGGGCTAGAACCTTGGGAAGGATCCCAGGCATCCTTCCTTAAGGAAAACAGTTTGGGGCCCAACTGGCATCCTGTCCATGGCAAAGGGCCATCTGAGGGGGATGTCATCCTGCTCTGGGCATTCCTGGAACCTGAGGTTCTCTCTGGAGTTCCCTGTTTACCCTGAACTTCTCAGGAAGTCATTTGGCTCTTTCTAATCCCTCCCATGCCTGTCCTGATCCTAGAAGACTCTCTGTCTGTCTCTCTGTCACTCTGTCTCTGTTACTCTGTCTCTGTCTCTGTCTCTGTGTCTCTCTCTGTTTTGTCTCTCTCTATCTCTGTCTGTCTGTTTCTGTCTCTCTGTGCTCATCTCTCTCTCCCTCTCTCCCTCTCTCTCTCTCTTTCTCTGTCTGTCTCTCTGTTTCTCTCTCTCTGCCTCTGTCTCTGTCTCTGTCTCTGTCTCTCTCTCTCTCTCTCTCTCTGTCTCTCTCTCTCTCTCTCTCTCTCTCTCTCTTTCTCTTTCTCTCTCTCTCTCTCTCCTGTGAGCTTTGCTATTATCATCATAGGACAGACAGTAGTAATCAGCCTCATCCTCAGCCTGGACCCCACTTTGTTGCTGCTGGAGCCGGAGAATCGGTCTGAGACCCCCTGTGGGCGCTCCTTGTCCTTGTAAATGATGAGGTGGGGAGTCTGGCCCCCTTTCTGCTGGTACCATTTGTAGAGAACAGGAGTAAGTGCAAAACCAGTAAGAGTCTGTTTCCAGTTTTACTTGAGACCAGCTCTCTGTCGGGGCTACCTCAGACTTTTGGCTCCCCATTTCTTTCCAATAAACAATTGTAGAGCCAGAACTGTTCAAAACTAGTCAGAGAGTGCCTGCGACTGGAACAAAAGCACTCTCCGAGATACGATAAATCGAAGAACTTAGACAGGAAAAGGCATTCCGCCAGACCAGAGATCCCAGACACGTGGGGTAAAATTGAGGACAGGAAAGAATCAGAAACACAGTCGAGGCAAATCCGTTGGTGTGCTGACTTCTGCTCTGTGGGGATAAATGTCCCAACTGTTTGCAATTCTCTTGAAGTTGCTGAAATCCAGGCCTGGGATCTTTGCAACTCCCTGCATAGGTTTCCATAGCCAATGTGGATCCGGGAACGTCAAAGTGTGCAAATGGATTGACTCTGAAAAGCAAAGGATGCTGGGACAACCGCCTGGGAAGGGTAAAGCACTGACCCTCAGATTAATAAAATTGAAGACTGCACAGCACATCTTCCTCCAGGGACTCGGTTTTTTCTTCACACCCTTGGTCTCTCCCTGGAACTAGACTCCAACAACCAGTGAGCATACTAATCATGCAGCTTCCCCTGCACAGGTGGGATGGCTGTCGGCCCCAGGCTCAGACATGGCGGGAGGAAGCCAGAGAATCTGAAAGAAGACAGAGAAAAGCCTTGTCCTGGCACCAATCAGCTTGGCACAGAGAGGGCACTGCAACAACATCGTGGAGCACAAGGTCAGTGCTGGGGCTCTAGAGGGGCTGAGTCCCAGGAGAAGCACCAGACACTGTGCAGAGGGTGAGGAAGAGGAGGAGGAGGAGAATCTAGGTCAAGGTGGAGATACGCCAAGAACTTGGCTTCTTCAGGTCCCAAGGCTGAGACTACATTGCCCTAAGCCTGTCATCTGCTTTCTAAGCACCAGGGGGTGGGACCTTCATAGGAACCCCCTCCCCATCCCTCCTATTACCTCCCAATCCCTTCCTTCTGACCCCAGGATGGATGGGGTTTCTGACTGCACAACTGTCTGCCCTGGAGCTGGGCATTTGAAGGGGCTGGGAAGGGAGCACCTGCCAGGAGTTCACTCAGACCAGAGAGCACTAGACGGTCCTCAGGGGCTGAGAGCCACGTGACTCAGTGATCTGAGTCTCCATCTTCAGGCCAACAGCCCCCTCTGGTGACCCAAGGCCCCATGGTGGATCCTGGAGGGAGACAGGCTGTTGAACCCCTGCTCTAGCTAGGGAGGTTCTTTCTTGCCCTCCTGCCCAGAGTCTGGGCTTCTTTTTCTTGGGCAGGGAGGCCCCTCCTCCTCTCCCTTCAGGGCCAATTCCTTGTACTCAGATGCTTTTCCTCGTTCCTGTTTCCTGACTCCCCCACAGAGTGGAATTTGCTCCATTCATGGTGGTCTCTGACTATCAATCCGTTGTAAACATTTAGAAGGTGATCCTGGGTGCCAAGTCCTGTGCTAGAAGATTGGATTGTGCCCCTGGGTAAATAAAGCAGGGTACTCAATGTGGCTGCTGGCTCCTTGCCTCAGCCTTTCCTGCCCTGTATTTTACGTGCCCTGTGGTGTCCTGACTGAGGCACAAAGCCTGGACACTGCCATGGTTCCCCTCCTACAGGGGCTTCTGTCACAGCCAGATGTTCTGTGGGGCTGGCACACAGCCCCCCAAGAAAGCCCCCAAGAAAGGTGAACAACTGGCCCCTGAACAGCCACAGCAGCTGCTGGAGGGAGGGGGAGACAAGGCCTTACCCTGACTCAGATGAGTTGGCAACTCAAGGCTCTTTCCACCCAAGAGCAGAGAAACCAGTTGTGAGCAGGACAAGTCCCAGGGAAATGCTGCCAGTCACTCAGAGACCCAGAAACAGAAGAGGGGAGAGCTGATCTGAATCCCAAGAAGACCAGAAGGTCTCAAGGACTTCCTGGGCCAGTCCTCCCTGAGGCAGCTCCCAGAAGCCCTTCAGCTCTCACCAATTCTGCTAGATGGTTTCCTGGCTCCCTCACTGAACAATTTCCTTAAGTTTGAACCCTGAGGTGCCTCTTGTAGGAACCAGAGAGTGGCCTCCATCTTCCTGCAGTTGGTCACCCATCACAGAGAGACAAAGAGATACACTGAGGCCTGAGTATTCATTCTCTGGCCCAGGCAGAGCTGGGGTGAAAAGGGGGGAAGGTTCAACAGATGCCTAGTTCTATCCCAGGTGAGGCAAAGGAAGAAAAGGGACAGAGCAGAGAGTAATGGGAAGGAAAGGACTAAGAAAATGGGCTGGAGATGAAAGGATTAACTTTGCAAACATTCAACATCATTTTATTTCCAGGTCTAAATTCTTTTCCTCCTCCCTGCCGCTAAGAAATCCAGAAAAACAAAAGCAAACCAACGTGGATTGTCCAGAGAAACAAATTCATGCTCTGTTCAAGCTCTAAGGAAACAAAAAAAAATTAAGTCTGAGCCTCCCTCTGCCCTCTGAGGCCATCACTTCTCCATCAGGAAGTGGGTAATAGGTTTCATCAGGCATCCTCTGGAGTTGAGGTTGTCAGCGTGTTGATCAGAGCTCCCAAGTCTTCCCAAGTTGTCTCCATTCTATTGTTACTATTTTTTCTTGGTTCTTCGCACTTCCCTCTGCAGCAGTTTATTCAGTTCTGCAATTCTCTGAAACCGTCCCCTTCACAATTTCTTTTAACACCACAGAATTCCCTTACTTTCATATTCCACCTCACTCTTCCATCTCCAGAGCATGAGCTCCCCTTCAGTTTCTAATTCTTTGCCACAACAGAAAGAACTGCTATAAAGAAATTTTCACGTTTGCATCCTTTTCCTATGTTTTAACACAGAAATACAGAAAATTCTAAAATATGGTTAAAGAGCAAATTGAAAGAAGAAGAAACAGGAGAAAAGATGTTAGAGAATGTGACCTGAATGACCATGGGTCAAGGTATATAATCCTCCCTATACATGAATCACTGTATCTTGTGGGACTAATTTGCAGAATGGGAGAGTAAAATGAAGTTGGGGGACAGAGGGAAATAGCTGGGGTATCCTAATTCCATGATAAGCCATGAAGGGATAATCAGTGATCTATAAATCATGCTCCTGAGTTCTCTTTCTCCTGGGTTCTCCATCCCTTTCTCTGGACTTTCTTCACTTCCCCGATGCTTCTCCCTGGACTCACTGTCCCCTGGATTTAAATCAGTCAGACCTGAGATTTACACACACTGTATTTGTGATCTCCCTGGCTCAGTGTTTTCCGATCTTGTTCCTCAGTGTTAGTCTCTGGTCATTATCCTACCTCTAATTCCTTTACCTTCAATCCCATTGCTACAAAAAATTGTTACAGAAAAGAGCTCATGGATGTCCATCCCCTTTCTTCCACCTCTCATCTCCCACAGAAAAAGGGCCTCAGTCCCTTGGGTAGAGTTCCTGTACAGTAATGACAGAAGGAAATGGATTAGAATCACATAGGCTGAGAAATCCACTGTGACACTGGCAGGACTGATGCTATAGGGTTGTGCACCGTCCCCCCCATAAGCATTTGCTTCTGGAGTACTGTAGTTGCATGAACTTTGTTTTATTCAGGGCTCCGTTTCATGGATCTGGGGTCTTCATAAACATAGCAATGAGTGAGAGGTGACTGGGATTTGAGGGGGCGATTTTAGCAGGAACTTGAAGGAGGCCTAATGAGAATTGGAGGAGGAGGGTGGGTTCAGAAGGTATGCTACGCTGTGAAAGTTCTATGGGATTCTCAAATATTCTAGTATTGTAAGCATCCAGTTGAGAATTGGAGGAAGTATTTTTTTAATTTTCCTTTCAGATCATAATCAGACAGTTTGAAAAACTGTTTCAGTTTTTCAAGAGATCCATATCTGGGTGAAGGGTTTTTTTTGGGGGGGGATCTTTGCTGATGTGTCTGATATGGATAGAAATGCCCTCTTAAACCCATGCTTGTCAAAGGGGCTAAGTTTCAGGCTCTAGATCTGTCTTGCAGCCTGGTAAGGAAGGGCAGATGCCTCTTTTCCAATATATCTGGCAGCTTACAGACCCATCCCTCTCTCTTGCAGAGGAGTAACCCTTTCTAAAAATTGGGAGAAACCTCCTCTACACTGTATGTTGCCAGTTCTCTCTGATTTACTGAACAGGTCTTTCTTGGAACACAGAACCTGCTGAAATCAAATCTTTCAACAAGGGACTGGGGATCCTGAATTCAATGCTTATGATCTTTTCACTGTTCTTGCTCCCCTAAAACATCTGCTTTTGTCATCCCTCCTCTGACCTCCTCTCCTTCTTAATTCCAGTTTTGACTGGTCTAAAGGGAAACCATAAACCATTCCAGTGAGGTCTCCTAATACTTCATTCCACTTCATCCTTACCACTGGAACTAATGCTTTTATTGTTTGTTTGTTTTTAGCTCTGGTGGTCTTGCTTAGTCTTTCCCCAAGCTCAATGTTTCTCTAAGTCTGAGTTTAAAACGTGATAGGTTTCTCCACAGAGTCTTCGAGGAGGAGAGATCCCAGTTTATTTGACTTGCTCTGGGGAGCCTCTAGTTCTTTCAGCCCTGAAAACTCCAGGCTGATGGATTCTCCCTAAGCTGTGTTTTTTCCTTTTTTCCTAAGTAATATTACTTGGTGGTACACTTCCACATGTTACCCTGAGTCTGTCTGAAGAGCATGATACCTTACTCACTGTGGCCAATTAAGCAAATAGAAGGGGCGAATTTGGGGAATCAGCATTTATTGGTTATTGCCAGCAGAGGGCACTGTTGGACAAGTTGGCATCTTTCCCCTGCTCTGGAGGAAGCTAAAGACCTGTGCATCTGCACCAAAAAAGAGCTTTAAGTGAGGGGCAGCTAGGTGGCGCAGTGGATAGAGCACCAGCCCTGAAGTCAGGAGGACCTGAGTTCAAATGTAACAGCTGTGTGACCCTGGGCAAGTCACTTAACCCCAATTAGCTTAAAGTGGGGATAGATGTGTATTGTATGCCTGAGGACTGTGAATAAGGGCGCCTGTGGGGGGCAGCTCCAGCTCCAGCTCCACCAGGACCAGGGACTGCCTCCTCTCCTTCTTCCCACTCTCTATATAGGTCCCAACCAGATTCTCTGGACTTTCAGTGGGGACCTAAAAAGGAATGGTTCAGAGCAATGCTCCTGATGTGTGTCCCCCTTTTGATTTCAGGGACTGGTTCTCAAGCTGTGATGAGTCTGGGTCATCATTCTCTGGGTCCTAGGACAGTCAGTCCCAATGACCTGTAGTTCTAGCACTAGACCTGTCACCACCAGCAACTGTGCTGTTTGGGTCCAACAGGGATTGGGGCTTGATCCCGGGCAAATAATATATGACATTGGTATCAGGCATTCTGGGAACCCTGCCCAGTTCTTAGGGTTACTCCTGGGGAACAAGTCTGCCTTCACCATCTCTGGGGTCCAATCTGGGGATAAATTGTGTTCCGGGGTTTGGCTTCCACAAGCACTCCCTGTATTTTTCCATAAAGTTTTCTTGAACTCAGGAAGAATACAATATAATGGAAAGGAAATGAAATCATCATGTGAGTGAAGATCTGGAGACCATAGATTAATGCTAATAATAGGCACCTATGCAGACATACACATTTTATATATATGTGTGTGTGTGTGTGTGTGTGTGTGTGTGTGTGTGTGTGTGTATAAAGTCTTCCCACTCTTGGGTATAACAAGATAAGAGTTGGTTAACTATTGATAAATAAATTTATATATTACCTCAGACATTTATCAGTTGTGTGACTCTGGACAAGGCATCTGGCCAGTCTTCCTCAGTTTCCTTAACTGTAAAATGGGATTATGGACCTGTCTCCCAGGATTGTTGTGAGGATCAAATGAGATAATATTTGGAAAGCATTTAGAACACTCCCTGATATACAGGAAGGGATTCCTAAATGCAGTTGTCTGGTGGATTCACTGCTGGGACCTGAGTGAGGGTGAATGAAGTTCAAGGCCAGCATCAGAACTTGCTAGATATGGGATTCTGGCGTACCACTTATCTGGTGCTTGCCTCAGCTTCTTCATCTTTAAAATGGGAATAATAGTATCACCCCTTTCCCAAGGCTGTTGTGACAATCCAATGAGATATCTATACAGTACCTAGGCCAGTGCCTGGCACACAGTAGGCACTTAATAAATGTTAGTTATTATGATCATTTATTAAACTTCATCCTTGGATGCTTCCTACCTATGTAACTCTGGGCAGGTATTTTAAGCTGTCTGTGGCTCAGTTTCCTTGTCTGTAAAGTGGATTGTATCACAAAGGGGGAGTTAAGCCCCATCAAGTGCTTTGCAGACCCTGAAGCTCAGTGTAAATGGCAACGGCTGCCTGTCCATCAGGGACCTGGGCCCATCCTACCCATCAGCATCATTGGGTTAGAAGCCAAATTATAAAGGATGGAGAATCAGGATGAGAAAGAAGCAGTGAGTGTAGGAAGCCCACTACACTCCCTCACCTATAATAACGTCACATAGCTTTTAAAAATTAATCAACGATGATGAAAGATGATTATGAGTAGAATTACCTCCTGAAGCAAAGAAGTCTTAAGATGTGAAAGTAAGTTAAAGAGAGCTCAGAAAATAATCCAAATAAGAAAAGTCATCCCAAGAGGATGTGCCAATTAAAATGGGGACAACAAAGGGAAGAAAATGGGAAAAGATCTGCAAAAATCATGGTAACAATTTTCAATGTAAAGGATAATGAAAGCATCGCACTTGGTCCTTAACACTGAAGTCCAAACCTCACCTGTAGGGAAGTAGAAATTATAGTGCTTCAAACAAAAATAGGAAAAACACTTTGTTTAGACCAAGTTCATATAATGAGACTTATGCTGAAGGAGAAGATATGGGGATAGTTATGCAAGCTGCCAGAAGAATGGAAAATACCAAAAATTCAGACTTCCTTAATAATAATAATAATTGGTGCCATTTATATTGTGATTCAAAGAGAGTGAAGCACTTAACCTGTTAACTCATTTAATTGTTTTTATCAATAAAAAGAGTCTAAGAAAAGGTCAACCAAAATGACCATTCTCCCACTGATACAATTTAACTCTAAGGATATTTATTAAGGATCTATGATGTTCCAGGCACTGTGTTAAGCACAAGGGATACAAAAAGAGGCAAAAGGGGCAGCTAGGTGGTGCAGTGGATAGAGCACCAGCCCTGAAGTCAGGAGGACCTGAGTTCAAATCTGCTCTCAGACACTTTCCAGCTATGTAGCCCTGGACAAGTCACTTAACCCTCAGACAAAAAAAAAGAGGCAAAAGATAGCCTCTGTTCTCAAAAAAGATGCAAACAAATATAACAGTCCTTTAATCAGTAGTTGTTCTTTGTTCTTGAAGTACCAAAATGACACCATATTAGAGTGAAATTACAATGTGGCTGATCAGACTGATATGAGCTCAGAATGCTTGGCCATAGGCTGGGCACGAAGAGTCCATGTGAACATTTGGAATGGATTCTCTAACTTAGTGCATCTCCAGTTTTTTCTCAGCTAATTAAATTATGCGTTGCTCATAGGTCTCATCACCTTCAAATCCAGTGTTAGGCAATTATTAGCTGAGCAACTCTAATCAAATTGGTTAGTCACCTTCTGCCTCAGTTTTTCCCCTATAGAATGGGGATAATGATAATATTCCCTTCCCAGAAAGGTTGTAAGCTGAGAATCTTTGTGAGCTTGGCCCTGAGTGCCCTTTCACTGACAGCCTTGTGTGGTGATAGGTACAATGACTGAATCACCACACACTAACTTCATACCTAACCTGTGCCAGTCACTGCTCTAGACTTGGGGAGTATAAATCCACAGAGAGTACGGTCTTTGATCTCAAGGAGCCTGCATTATCACAAGGGAAAGCCCCTTTTGGGGTTGACTCTCCCCAGTTTACTCCCACAGAGTAAAGTAGCTCCTTTTGTAATTGGCCCATTTGTTCATTGCATACTTTTTCCATTTCACCAATTTTGTTTTTCAGTGAATTGGTGTCTTTTTCATTTCTTTTGTAGGGCATTATATGCTTTTTCCATTCCTTCTTGCAATGATCTCAATTCATTTCCCCAGTTTTCTTCTTCTAACTCTTTTGAGATTCTTTATGCAGTCTTCCAGGAAAGTCTTGAGTGCCAAGGGAAACCACCAGACCTTTGTATATCAGGTTTGAGGGATGACTACCCCACCTTTCCATACCTGCTCCTGACCCACTTTCCTTATGTTCACTTTGAGTGACAGCAGTCTACAGATGAATTACAAAAATAATGTCAGCCACAATACTGATAGTCAACATTTATATAGAGCTTTAAGTTTGCCAAGTGATTTATAGACATATCTGGGGAAGCTGAAGCTTTGGAGAAAGAGCAAGGGGATGAGGTTGACTCCACTCAGGGGATACTTTGTAGCCTAGCCAAGGAGATCTGTGGGTTCTGGGTTTCCCAGCTCCCCTCAGGGGCTACTTTGTATCCACAGAGAAATAAAAGTATCAAGTAGTGTGGTTGACTCTGAGTCATTTCCAACTCTTTGTGAGTCCATTTGGGATTTCCTTTATATCCCAATCCTAAAAAGAACAATACCTAAGAATGTTAAAATTACCAGACAATTTTCCACATTTCATAAGCCAATTAGCATATGCTCAAGATTCTGCAAGCTAGGCTTTAGCAGTTTGTGAACCAAAAATCATCAACTTACCTCTCAAGGAGGCACAGAAACTAGATACCAAATTACCAACATTTATTGGATTATGAGGAAAGCAAGGAACTTCCAGAAAAACTTCTGCTTCTCCTTTATTAACAATACTAAAGCCTTTGACAGTGTGGATCACAACAAAATGGGTAAATACATACACAATCCTTATACACATGGGAGAATCAGATCATCTTATTTGTCTTCTGAGCAGTTTGAATGGGGATCAAAAAGCAACAGCTAAGGCTGAACATGGAATTGCTGATTAGTTTAAGATAGGGAAAGATGTATATAATAATACTGTTTTGTCAACTTATTTATTTAACTTATATTCAGAGTTCATAAAGAATAAATGTTGGATTCAAGGTTGCTGAGGGAAAACAGCAACAATGTCCAGAAATGCAGATAATATTAATCTGATGGCAGAAAGTGAAGAAAAATGAAGAATCTTGTTGATGATAATAAAGAGGAGAGTGCAAAAAGTGCCTTGAAGCTTAACATTTAAAAGCCTAAGATCTTAAAAGCTGGTCCCATCACTCACTTCAGGGAAATAGAGGGAGAACAAATGAAGGTAATGCTAGATTTTATATTCCTGGGTCATAGATCATTGAAGATGGCTAAAGCAGCCATGAATTTAAAGGACATTTACTCCTTGCAAGTGAAGCTAGGGCCAATCTCACGAGCATCCCAAAAAGGCAGAGACATCACATTGTCACCAATGGTCCATATACTCAAAGCTAGGGTTTTCCCAGTTGCAGTGTATGGCTATAAGAGCTGACTAGATACACATATTCGATTTGTTAAGTATTTTAACATATTTAACATGTATTAGGCTTCCTGCCATCTAGGGGAGGGAATGGGGGGCAGGAGGGAAATATTTGTAACAGAAAGCTTTGCAAGGGTCAGTGTTGAAAAATTACCCATGCATATGTTTTGCAAGCAAAAAAGCTTTAATAAAATAAAATTTAAAAATAAAAATTTTAAATTTTAAAAAATAAATTTTTTTTAAAAAGAAGAAAAAGTGAACACCACACAGGCACTTTGAAATTATGTACTGAAGAAGACTTTTGATAATACCTAGTTGAAAAAATTAACTCAGAGAATTTCCTGGAAGGACAAATACTAAAGTTGAAGTTTGACTATATTGGTCACCTAATTAGAAGGCAAATCTTACTGGAAAAGACCCTGATGTTGGGAAAGAATGAAGGCAAAAGGAAAAAGGGGATGCTAAAAGGCAAGAAAGATAGATGGTATCGTGGAGGTGATGAGCCTAAGCCTGGACAGATTTGGGAGATGATGTAGAAAAGAAGGTCCTAAAATAATGTAGTACATGGGGTGACAAAGAGTTGGACATGACTGAGCAACAGAATGACTCTAATGATATAGTGTGTTGCCTCTTGGATTTGCTGAGGAGATTTGCACACTGGGAGGAAGGAGTACTGAGTCATGACGAAATCCTCAACTCTTGGGGAGTTTCCCTGACCCTGCACTGGAACAGCCATACTTGGACAATCTCCTTCCCTGTCATCCATTCCTCTGCCATTGATGCCTTTCCAGCCTGTACCTGACTCTCTCTCGATGTTCCTACCGTAACTCAAATGTTTTCTTCCCCTAGAACTTCCCATACTGCCTGGTGTCTTCTCACTGTGAAAGATCCCTCTGTCATGCAGGCTCATTTCTTCCATGTGGAACCTCCTAGCAGGGGCCTCCAGGTTGGGGATGGATCCAAGCTGGAAATTTTCCAAAAGCTTCCCAGGTGTAATCTGGGTAACCATCCTCCATCTGCCATTAGGCTTCCTGTTATATGTTGTCTTCTCTCCCAGGACATAAATTATTTGAAAGCAAGGACTGTCTTTTTTCATACTTCCATGTGTATCTCCAGCAGTCAGCACAGTGCCTGGTACTGGCCTAGCATGCTTAATGAATGCTTATTGCCTTGCCACAAGGAGATCATTGTAGCATCTCAATGTCAGATCTTGTACTGGTACTTATACTGGTAAGGAGGTACTATCCGGATCAAGAATAATTGGGCATTCTCCATTTCATTAAAGTTTCCTTTTTTCTTTTAGAATTATACTGTTTTGGGGGCAGCTAGGTGGCACAGTGGATAGAGCACCAGCCCTGAAGTCAGGAGGACCTGGGTTCAAATCTGGTCTCAGACACTTAACATTCCCTAACCCTGGGCAAGTCGCTTAACCTCAATTGCCTCAGCAAAAAAAAGCAAAAAAAAAAAAAAAAAAAAAAAAAAAGAATTATACTGTTTTGTATACTGGACTGAAAGGTCACATCATAGGTTTTCTGGATAATACTATTATAAGCTCTTGTTCCCATAGAGTGATAACTCCCACATGGAGTGTGATCTTCTTTGTGATTTCTGGCATTCTATCTTTCTGACTGCTTACAGTATTTTCTTTTGACCTGGAAAGTCTAGATACTTGTTGCAATATTTATGGGAGTATTTCTTTTGACGTTTCTTTCAGAAGATGATCAGTGGATATTTTCTATTTCCACATTGTCTTCTAGGTGTAAGAGATCTGGGCAATTTTCTTTTAAAAGTTCTGGAAATACAACGTCTAGACTTTCTTTCTGATCATGGCATCCAGAAGATCCAATGACTCTTCATGTTTTTTCACTTCAATTTGCTTTCAATGTAAATTATTTTTGCACTGAGATATTTCTGTTTTCAGTCATTTGATTTTCATTTAATTTTCTTTTTTTTTCATGGAGTCATTGGTTTCTATTTGCTACATTCTCATTTACAGGGAGTTTACTGCTTGACCAAAATTTTATGGCTGTTGTGGCAAATTGTTAAATGCTTTTCCAATTCTTTCTTCCAGGATTCCCACTGATGTTCCACTTTCTCCTTTGGACTCATTTCATTTATGATTTTTAAATTTTTCAACTCTTATTTAATCGCTGCTAATAATTCTATTGAATTTCTATCCAAGATATATTTATTTTGGTTTTCCTTTGAGACTTGGGAGAGGTTTTTGTCTCACTGGCCAATCACTCTGCATGACTGTGTGCAGCAATACCTTCCCACACATGACAGTAATAATCAGCCTTGTCCTCAGCCTGGAGGCCTGAGATGCTCAGGGTGGACTTATTTCCTGAGCCGATACAGAGACTCTGTCAGGGATTCCCAAGAGCCTGCCATTAGTATCCTAAATCACTAGCTTAGGGACCTGGCTAGGTTTCTGCTAGTACTATCTTGTCCATCTTGGCATTCTATCCCCAGCCCAGGAGATGGTGGCCATCTCTCCCAGAATCTTGCACATTGAAGTGTTTGAGTCAACACAGAGGAAGCCCTAGAAGCTGCCAGGAAAGAAGACACTGGTCAGAGGCAGAGCCTCTCTCCCTAAGGGAGACAGGGAGTAGCCTAAGGATGATCTCAGGGCAGGACTAAACCAGGCCTGGGATATTGTGGGGGTGAATCTCTGAAAAGACTCACCTGTACAGATAGTGAGCAGTGGGAACAACAGAGGGATCCAAGCCATGATCAAGCTTCCCAGATATCTAGATCCTAAGTTTCCATAGCTGGAAATGGGCTCTCCCAGAGCACCCTTAAGACCAGCCCAGGCCCTGCAGTGCCTGGTACCTAGGGAAGGCATTAGGAAATGCTTGTTGCCTTGCCTCCAATCTGGAGCTCTGTGTCCTGGGACTGAATTCCCAGCCTGATAATTATCCAAAGGAACAACAAATAATGACAAAAAGTCTCTTCCCCCCAAGTTCTCAGGGTTCTTGCTGCACAGGCTTTCCAAGAAGCTGCAGAGGAAAGAAGGCAGGCTTAGCCTCCCTCTAGGCCTCATTTACCCATGTGGACGATGAGGGGATTTCTTTGATCCCTTTCAGCTAGGGCCTGCAATGACCAACTCTGAGGGACTTAGGTTCTCAGCAGGTTCCCCAGAGATTGAGTGTCTTAGGGAGCCAGAGATATGACAAGGTGCAAGAAAATTTTCTCTTTACTTATTTTTTTAATAAGAACTCTCTCCATCAGAGTTGGAAAGTCCACCAGTCCCCAGATCTCTGACACATACTGAGCCTTCAAGGACCAGAAGTTCTCCAAAACTGAGCTCATCCTGAGGCTCAGATCTTTTGAAACCATTTTCAATGGGCTTGGTTTCCATTTTCTTTCCTTTCTGAAACAGGAAGTGAGTGAGATGTGTGTTGATGGAAAAGTAACACCACAGGGGATGTAATGAGAGGTCTTAAAGGGATGTGTTTTTAGCAGCTTTGATCATCGTTTAAGAAGGGAAAAGAGGGGGAGAGCCAAGATGGTGGAGGACTCATGGCTTTTTCTGAGTTCTTCCCACAACCCTCACACTTACAACAAATTCAGCCTCTAAATTAGTCTTGGATTGATAGAAGCCACAAATATTGGGAGTGTAACAAATTATCAGCAAAAGATAATTTCAAAGATCTCCAGAAAAAGTCTGTTTCAATTGGGCATGGAGGGAGTTAGGCCAAGCACAATCAGGCTGAGCACAGTGCACAGTCCTGGGGCGGTATGGGCTCTACACCCTGGAGAATCTATGGGGAGGAATCTATAGGGAGGAATCTACAGGGGTGTTGGCTACTCTGCCTTAGTTGCAAGTCAGTAGATCAGCAGACTAGTTATAAGAAATCCAACACAAACACCAAAGGCAAATAGTGAACCCCAAAATGCCAGAATTTAATGGGACCTGGTCACACCCACCCAGCACCAGAAGTCAATCAGCACTGACCCAGTGCAGACACTGCCACTTGTAGAGCACTCCCTTGCCTTAAAAGCAGACCTCATTTTTTTTTAAAAATGAGCAAAAAGCAAAAAGAAGTCTGACCATACATAGTTTTTAGGGTGAAAGAGAGGAACATATTTCAAACCCTGAGGAGACTAAAAGCATATCGTCTCCAGATGAAGCCCCAAAGAGTGATATAAATTGGCCTCCATCTCACAAGGCTCTCTTGGAAGAAATTTAAAAGGTTCTTAAAAGAGAGCTAGAAGAAAAATTGGGGAAAGAAATGAGAACTTTACAAGAGGATTTGAAAAAGGAAACACAAAAATTATCTAAAGAAGACTCCTTACAAAATAGATTTAGTGAAATGGAAAAAGCATGTAACTCCTTACAAAATAGATTTGACTAGTAGAAAATGGAAACAGAAAAAGGAAGCAACTCCCTAAAAAACAGAATTTGTGAAATAGGGGGAAAAATCCATAGAACAAAACAACTCACTTAAAAATTGGATTGGCTAAATACAAAAAGAACTAAAAAACATACATGGTGAAAATAATTCACTAAAAATCAGAAATGAACAAATGGAAATGAATGATTCAATGAGAAATCAAGAAACAGTCAAGTAAAACCCCCCAAAAAATGAAAAAATAGAAGAAAATGTAAAATATCTACTTGGGAAAACAACTGACTTGGAAAATAGATCTAGGAAAGACAATCTAAAGATTCTGAGTGGTAGAGGGAGGAGAGAGTGCATTCCAGACCTCATGGATCAGGTGTACAGAGGTACATAGGGAGATGGGGACAGCGTATGGATGGGGAGCAGTAGGTGAGTCATTTATACCGAAATAAATAATGGAGAGGAATGACATGTCAATCAGCTAGCATTTATTAAGCAGGTATTATGCTGAACACTAGAGGTAAGCTATTTCTTGTTTTAAAGTTACCCAAAAAACTGGGGCATTAATACATTATTGGTGGACTTGTGAACTGATCCAACAATTCACTAATATATGTAGGGAAGAGTCTCTGTAAATATGATACACTTAAAAAGTACTTCAGACTACATACAGACCTAAGAAAATATCACAGAATCTGTGCAAAAAAAAAAAGATATTTTCTAAGTATGACGAATGTGGGAAATCTTTCAGGTATACATCAGAACTCACTGAAAATCATAGATTACACACTGGAGAAAAACATTATCCAAGTAATGAAAGTGGGAAAAACTTCCACCAGAATTTACTGCTTATTCAGCCCAATAGAATTCTTACAGGGGAGAAGTTTTATGAATGTAGTGAATGTGGGAAGGTCTTCCGCTGGAGATCATGGCTTATTAGACATCACAAGATTCATACTGGAGAGAAACCTTATGAATGTGGGAAGACTTTTCAGCAGAGAGTACAACTTACCCAACATCAGACAATTCATAGTGGGAAGAAGCCTTATGAATGTAACAAATGTGGGAAGGCGTTCCCTGTGAGTACTTCTCTTACTCGACACCAGAGAATTCATATTGGAGAGAAACCTTATAAATGTAAGATCTGTGGGAAGGTCTTCCGTCTAAGTACAATACTTACTCAACATAAAACGATTCATACTGGAGAGAAACCTTATAAATGTAATGATTGTGGGAAGGCCTTCCGCCTAAGAACACAGCTTACTGAACATCAGACAATTCACACGGGAGAGAAGCCTTATGAATGTGGCGAATGTGGGAAGACCTTTCGCATGAGCAGAGGACTTAGGCAATATCAGACGATTCACACTGGAGGGAAACCTTATGAGTACAAGGAATGTGGAAAGGCCTTCAGTCAGAGGGTAGATTTTACTCGACATTGTAGAATTCATACTGGAGAGAAGATTTATAAATGTGACGAATGTGGGAAGGATTTCCGATGGAGGAGAGGACTTACACTCCATCAGAAAATTCATAGTGGAGAAAAGCCTTTCGAATGCAATGAGTGTGGCAAGGCCTTTCCCCTAAGTTCATATCTTACTCAGCATCAGAGAATTCACACTGGAGAGAAGATTTATAAATGTGAAGAATGTGGAAAGGCCTTTCCCTTGCGCTCACAACTTACTCAGCACCAGAGAATTCACACTGGAGAGAAACCGTATAAATGTAAAGTTTGTGGGAAAGCCTTCCGCCTGAGCCAAGGACTTACTCAACACCAGACAATTCACACCGGTGAGAAACGGTATGAATGTAGTGAATGTGGGAAAACCTTTCGCCAGAGAACAGGACTCACTGAGCACCAGACAATTCACAGGGGTCATATCTGAGTGTCATCCCCTGGGGAATGAGCTCGTGGATGCAGTACCATTCCGGAGGTCCAAGATTCAACTGTTTCAAGGATGCTATATCCTATAAAACACTTAATTTGGAAGAAACATTTGGGTTAGTGGAATGTGATACCATTTATCATCTCCTGAATAACATACAATAGCAGTATTATTGTTTCCTTGGGCAATTAATTCTGCTGGTTTGGGGGTGTCAGTAGGGTATCTCTTGACCCATACTTTAGTGCCTGGTACTGTCTTTTCAGGAATCCACTGGATTTCATTAGAACTTCCAAAGCCTTTATCGGCCCATTCTGTAGTATCTGGAGAACCCTTTGTATTTACCCAAGTTCCTATCCAATAAGGCAAAATCACCATTTGGCATATGCATTGTCCCACTTTGCAAGAATAGGTCACATTAGGATGAGAATTATGTAAGCATACTTTGATTTCTCCTCTATAATCATTATCTATAACTCCTCCTAATACATGCACTTGGTGTTTAGCAGCCATTCCTGATCGGGTAAATAGTTGTCCATTATATCCTGCAGGTTAATTTTATTCCAATTCCGGTCCCACACAACATCTGAGCATGGGGTTTAATAACTACATCATGAACAACATACATATCATATCCAGCAAACCCTAGAGATGCTTTTCATGGCTCTCTAGCATTATGTAATTTCCACCAGTACAAGGTAGGAATATTGTTGACAGACTTCCTTATCTGTAAATTAGGTGTCATCATTCTAGACAGAGGAGTTCCTTCACCTGAGGCTAATGGCCTGTTATTCAGCTGTTTCAAGGCTTCAAATAAATGTTCTTTCCACTTAGCTGGGGTGGAAATGGACTTTCCACCTAGCTTCTTCAACTTTTCTTTTAATAGACCATTCATCCTTTCTATAAGTCCAGCAGCTTCTGGATAATAAGGAATATGATATACCCACTCAATGTTATTATAATTACCGTATCTATTTCCTTTCCTTTGAAATGGGTACCATTGTCACTCTGAATTTGCATGGGAGTGCAAAAAAATAGAGTGAAAGAATATCTAAGGTTTTACAGATATTCTTTTGTGTACCCCGTTTATAGGGGCAAGCAATTAATACTCCAGAATATGTATCCACACAAGTACAGGCATACTGGAATCCTTGACTCATAGGTAAAGGGCCTGTGTAATCTATTTGCCACATTTGGGCAGGTAATATTCCCCTGGCTGGTTCCTCCGAAATAACCCTTGGAAGGGGTCGCTGTTGGAACAACTGGCATTGGGGACAGGTGTCTGCCACTTGTTTAAAAATAGATAGAGGCAAATTAATCCCTTGAGAAAGTGCCCACCTGGAAGAGGCCAGTGCTCCAAGATGGACTGCAGTTGTGTGGATCCATTTTCCTAAAGAAACATCATCTTCTTACAGAAAATCATTCCCAGAATAATACACCATGATCAAGTAGGATTTATATCAGGAATGCAGGGATGGTTCAATATTAGGAAAACTATTAACATAATTGACTATATTAATAACCAAATTAACAAAGAGTATATGATAATCTCAATAGATGCAGAAAAAGCATTTGATAAAATCCAACATCCATTCCTATTAAAAACATTAGAGAGTATAGGAATTAATGGATTTTTCCTTAAAATAGTCAGTAGCATCTGTTTAAAACCATCAGCTAGCATCATATGTAATGGTGATAAACTGGAACCATTCCCAATAAGATCAGGGGTGAAACAAGGTTGCCCACTATCACCATTACTATTCAATATTGTATTAGAAATGCTAGCCTTGGCAATAAGACAAGAAAAAGAGATTAAAGGAATTAGAGTAGGTCATGAGGAAACCAAATTATCACTCTTTGCAGATGATATGATGGTCTATTTAGAGAACCCTAGAGAATCAACTAAAAAACTATTAGAATTAATCCAAAACTTTAGCAAAGTTGTGGGATACAGAATAAATCTACATAAATCATCAGCATTTTTATACATCACCAACAAAATGCAACAGCAAGAGATACAAAGAGAAATTCCATTCAAAATAACTGTCGATAGTATAAAATATTTGGGAATATATCTGCCAAGGGAAAGTCAGGATCTATATGAGCAAAACTACAAAACACTCTCCACACAAATAAAGTCAGATCTAAACAATTGGGAAAACATCAAGTGCTCTTGGATAGGTCAAGCGAATATAATAAAGATGGCAATACTACCTAAACTAATCTATTTAGTGCTATACCAATCAAACTCCCAAGAAATTATTTAACTGACCTAGAAAAAATAACAACAAAATTCATCTGGAAAAACAAAAGGTCAAGAATTTCAAGGGAATTAATGAAAAAAAATGCAAATGAGGGTGGCCTAGCTGTACCAGATCTAAAACTATATTATAAAGCAGTTGTCACCAAAACCATTTGGTGCTGGCTAAGAAATAGAGTAGTGGATCAGTGGAATAGGTTAAGTTCACAGGACAAAATACTCAATGACAATAGTAATCTAGTGTTTGATAAACCCAAAGACCTCAGTTTTGGGGATAAAAACTCACTATTTGACAAAAACTGCTGGGATAATTGGAAACTAGTATGGAAGAAATTAGGCATTGACCCACACCTAACACCATATACCAAGATAAGGTCAAAATGGATTCATGATCTAGGCATAAAGAATGATATTATAAACAAATTAGAACAATGTAGGATGGTTTACCTCTCAGACCTGTGGAGGGGGAAGGAATTTGTGACCAAAGAAGAACTAGAGGTCATCATTAATCACAAAATAGATAAGTTCGACTATATCAAGTTAAAAAGTTTTTGTACAAACAAAATGAATGCAGACAAGATTAGAAGGGTAGCAGTAAACTGGGAAAATATTTTTACATCCAAAAGTTCTGATAAAGGCCTCACTTCTAAAATATATAGAGAATTGACTCAAATATATAAGAATTCAAGCCATTCTCCAATGGATAAATGGTCAAAAGATATGAACAGACAATTTTCAGATGAAGAAATTGAAACTATTTCTGATCACATGAAAAGGTGCTTCAAATCACTATTGATCAGAGAAATGCAAATTAAGACAACTCTGAGGTACCACTACACACCTGTCAGATTGGCTAAAATGACAGGAAATGATAATGATAATTGTTGGAGGGGATGTGGGAAAACTGGGACATTGATACATTGTTGGTGGAACTGTGAACGGATCCAACCATTCTGAAGAGCAATTTGGAACTATGCTCAAAAAGTTATCAAACTGTGCATACCATTTGACCCAGCAGTGTTTCTACTGGGCATATATCCCAAAGAGATTTTAAAGGAGGGAAAGGGACCCACATGTGCAAGAATGTTTGTGGCAGCCCTTTTTGTAGTGGCAAGAAACTGGAAATTGAAAGGATGCCCATCAATTGGAGAATGGATGAATAAATTATGGTATATGAATGTTATGGAATATTATTGTTCTGTAAGAAACAACCAGCAGGATGATTTTAGAGAGGCCTGGAGAGACTTGCATGAACTGATGCTGGGTGAAATCAGTAGAATCAGGAGAAGATTATACACAGCAACAAGACTATACGATGATCAGTTCTGATGGACATGGTTCTCTTCAACAATGATGTGATTCAAACCAGTTCCTATTGTTCGGCGATGAAGATAGGCATATACATCCAGAGAGAGGCCTGTAGGAACTGAGTGTGGACCACAATACAGCATTCTAACGCTTTCTGTGAATATTTCCATGCATTTTGTTTTCCTTCTTAGGTTGTTTTTTTCTTCTTCTCTTTCTAGATCTGATGTTTCTTGTGCAGTAAGATAACTGTATAGATATGTATACATGTATTGGATTTGTCATTCAATTTATCATATTTAGCATGTATTAGATTATTTATCATCTAGGGATGGGGGGTGGGGGGAAGGAGGGGAAAAGCTTGGGGGAAAAAAAGTTTTTGCAAAGGTCAATGTAGAAAAATCACTCATATGTTTTGTAAATAAAAAGCTTTTAATAAAAAAAAAGAAACATCTTCACTTTCAATGGATGAATGAGATATTTGCAAAGATTTGCCTTGTATTCTGGATAAATCATCTACTCGGGCATTGTATTCATGTTCTGGTGACTCCACATTAGTATGTGCATCTACGAAAAACAGACACATTAGTATTTTTACACCATTCCCAAATTTGTTGCCACAATTTCTTCCCCCACACCTCTTTATTTCGAATTTTCCATCCATTCTTTTCCCAGATTGGCATCCAAACTGCCAGGCCATTGGCTACTGCCCAAGAGTCAGTAAAAATATGACATTGCTGATTTTGTTCATGCTCCAGGGCCTGAAAGACTGCCATAAGTTCAGCTCATTGGCTGCTCTGGCCTTTTCCTGTAGTTTCAAGAGTGGCCTGTGTAGTAGGACTATATGCTGCAGCTTTCCAGTATCTTTTGGAGCCTACATATTTAGCAGAGCCATCTGTAAGCCAAACGTGTTTTTTCTGTTCACTATCAAAGCCATGATTCCAATATACAAGTGATTGACTCTGAGAAGTTACAGGCAGTTCACAAGGTTCAGAGTTCACTGGTAATTCTAATATCTTTTCATGGAGGGCAGACACTCCATGTTTCCCTGTTTTTGCATGGTTTTGAATATACCTCTTCCATTTTATAATAGCTGATTCTTGAGCATGCCCTATTTTGTGAGACGCAGGAGTTCCCAGAATCCAGCTCATGATAGGGATGGAAGGCCGCAAAATTACTTCATAATTTAAAGTCAAATGTTCAGTTTCCATCAGGACCCAATATGCAGCCAATAGCTGTTGTTCAAATGGTGTCTAATTTTGTCCAGCGGGGGCAATTTTGGGGACCAGAATCCCAGGGGCACCTTTTTTCCTGCTGTTTCTGCCATAAACTCCAATCAGCATATCCATTTAATGCAGTTACCTGTAATTCTACTGGGCCAGATTGTCCAGGTCATAGTTTAAAGCTGTTTGTATAGCTAATTTAGCTTCCTCAAAAGCCTGATTTTCTTCCCCTCCCATTCAAATTCATATTTTTTCCGGGTGACTTTATAAAGAGGCTATAAAATTTGTCCCAAATGTGGGATATGATTTCTCCAAAATCCAAATAGACCAATAAACTTCTGTGCCTCCTTCTTATCCCTTGGGGGAGAAAAATCTAATATCTTTTGCTGAGCTTTGGGTAATATTTCCCTATGCTCTCTATTCCACATTATTCCTAAAAACTTAACAGTTTGAGAGGGCCCTTGTATTTTTGCAGGATTAATTTCCCATTCTTTTTGTTTCATGTGTTTGATTAACAGAGGTAATTTTTGCTCTATATCTTGTTGAGTTTTGGCCTTTATCATTATATCATCTATATAGTGTGTAAGTTTAACTTCAGGCCATTGCAACTCATCCAAATGTTCTGCTACAATCCAATGACAAATAGTGGGACTATGTCTATACCCTTGTGGAAATCTAGTAAATGTATATTGCCTTCCTTGCCAAGTAAAAGCAAATTGATCCCATTGTTCCTGCACTATAGGTATGGTGAAAAAAGCATTTGCTAGGTCAATAACTGCAAACCAGGAGCCAGGATAAGATTGCACCACCTCAATCAAAGTAATAGTGTCCGGGACAGCTGCATACAAGGGAGGAGTGACTGTTCAGTTGTCTATAATCAACAGTCATTCTCCAGGTCCCATCTGATTTCCTGACAGGCCAGATTGGATTATTCCAAGCAGAAGTAGTGGGTATCAATACTCCAGCTTGTACATAATCCTTAATGGTCTGGGATATCTCTTCTATTCCCCCTGGAATTCTATATTGCTTTTGACTAACCATCTGGGTAGGAATAGGGACAGTAACAGGGGGCATCAATAATTTTCCTACCATTACTACTTGTACCTTCAAAGTTCTAATAGCAAACTGATATTGCCCATCAGGGAGATGCAATGTCATTCCCTTTCAAACATCTATCCTATTATATATTCAGGAATGGGGACAATAACAACTGAATATTCTTTCTTGGGAAATTGTCCTATTTTCATCATTAACCTAACTTGTCTGGCCTGGACCTCTGCTCCTCCTAACCCAGATATGGTAATAGGGATCCCATTCCGAAATTTTGATTTAAGTGGCTTCTGCCCCCGTGTCCACCAGAGCATTAGTCCTAGTAGTTGATCCATTTTTCCAATAAATCACTAAAGGTACATGAGGTCTATGATCTAAATGTAAGGTGTGGACACGTAGGGTTTGGCCATAATCCTATTCTCCTTTAAAATGTTCTAAAGAGGGGCAGCTAGGTGGCGCAGTGGATAGAGCACCAGCCCTGAAGTCAGGAGGACCTGAGTTCAAATCTGGTCTCAAACACTTCCTAGCTGTGTGACCCTAGGCAAGTCACTTAACCCCAAATGCCTCAGCAAAAAGCAAAAAAAATAAAATAAAATAAAATGTTCTAAAGAAGGGTACAAAGTTTTGGGGGAAGTAGGAGGGGCAGTGGGATCTATACTTAGGACTGAAATTCGCCCTCTATTATTCCCTACATCTGATACATGTCAGAGGTGCTAATCCCATCTATCTCTTCCCTTTTTACCCCTGCCTTGAATAGGGCAGTAAACATTTCCTTTAGGGACATGTGGGCAATTACTTCCATTCCTGGGTGGAGAAACATGCCCCCATTCTCGGGAGGGCTCGGAATTGTCTCAGAACTCACCCAAGTCCCCTAATTGTGACAACTTGTCAATTACCTGTCCCAAGGATTCCCCAGTAGAAGCCAATAACAAAGTCAAAATCAAATTTTTATATGCAGGTGGGGCGGTTTTGCCTAAGGGAGCTCTATGCATGGCCATTAAGGGAGTAAGTATCTACATCACCTAGTATGAGAGCATGCTTCATTATCTCTTCTTTCAATCTTTGTATCCCATCCCTCAGTGTGTACCATGGGCGAGCTACATGAGGCCACATGCAGGAATCAGGATATGGAGTTCTCAATCCTTCAGCAACTATTTCTAACAAGGTAGTATCTCCACCACCCTGGGAGTGGTTTCTTATAATTTGTAACCCAAAAGGATTAGAGGTGAGGCAATTTTTCCAGTCCAGCCACACACCTCCAGCACCACAATCATTAAGTCTCACTATCCACAGGGCAGACTCTCCTGATTTTTGTGAGAATCGTCCCAGCAAATCGGAAATCTCCCTCTGAGAGAAATCCTCAGTAACTTTAGTAACTTTAGGCTGCCCACCAGCACCATCCTCCTCCACCCTCCTCACAATGGGTCTTACCCTGTCTCCTACTTCAGGAACTTCCTCCTTAATTACTTCTTCCCACTCCTCAGCATCTTCATGCCAAACATCTCCATCCCACTTATCGGGGGCCCACTCAGCTCCTGCTCCACCACAGCATGCACTTTCTTTTTATTCACTTTACCACGGCGATTCTTATATTTCAATTAAGCGACTCTAACCTCTGCCTTTTCTGCCACATGTTGATAGCTCCCAGCCTGATCTCCCAAAATAAAATGCTGACATTGTAACATAGACAATCGTCCTTGCACGTCAACTAATTCTTTCTCCATCTCAACTCTCTCTTCCTCCTTTTTCTCTAACATTTGACACACCCTCCGATAGGCAGTTAACAAAGCCCATCCCCTTCTGCAAATGCCCCTCATTTCTTTCCCTTTTTCTATAGGGATATGACTAAGGCATTCAGTTAACTGAGGAGGTTTGCCATCTCTCACTCTCCCTCCCCAATCTTCGCATGATCCTGTGTTTCATGCCCATACTTTAGCCAAAGAAGAATATGGCATTTCCTCCCATCCTGGAATTTCAGCAGGGATGGGAGTATCATTACTGACTTTCTTAAACAGAGGCATTTGCACAACGAATCCTGTTCGTGACGCCAATTGTGTTTTGAGAAGTTAGTTTTGGTTCGGATTCATTCCTGCAAATGACACACTGCAAAGGCTAGAAATGGATTTTATTCATACAATACAGGGTATAGATTGCTCACAATAACAACAAACATAAAATAATACACAGAGAATACATAAACATATAAGAAAATAATTAGAAGAGAAGAGAAAGACAAAGAAAACATCACCAATTCGGGGGAGCACCGACTCGAATGTTCAAGGCTGGGGAATCCCGGTCCAACAGCCTCTGAGTCCCAAATGGGGGGGGGAGTCCCAGGCAGAGCGTCCTCTCCATGGGTGAGATTCCTAAGAACTTCTTAGCAGTTTGGGGGTTTTATTGCTAGAGAACAAAGAAGGCTGCAAGCCAAGTATCTTGGTCCCGGGAAACTTTGTAAAGATACCCAAAAGTCAACATGTTTTATGACAACAAGGAGATGGCAGAGGGGGCTGCAAGGTATGTTTTAATTAACGTCAGCACTGTGAGAATAACCAGTTCTCCTCAGTACGATTTATGTTCTCAGGAGTGGCCAAATCACGTAGGCATATCCAAGGGTCATGTCCAAGAGTTCATATGAAGGACATGTCTCCATACAGGACTGAGTGAACTCACTAATAGGAGAAACTAATATTAATTAGATTCTACTTCAGTATCCTTTGGAGTCAAGGCAGGGGCCAGTCACCCTGCCCTAGGCTCTGTAGCTGGAACCAGCATCGATAAGGAGGCCACCCTATCTCTTTCCCCAGGGGAAAAGAATGGGGCTTTTGCCATCACCTTGCTCATCCCCTTCTCTTGGGGTTTCATCCTTTTCCCACCTTTACTTCAAGGACCATCTCCATCCTGACCATCTTACCAGCAGACCTAGATGACTTCGGAGGAAGTAAATCAGCGATGGCTCTTCCCTCACTTAAATCCAATTCATTTGCATGTCATGGCTTCCCTTCCCTGAAGTCTTGGTCCTCCTCAAGAGAACAAAGGACAAACAACTTTTACTGCATCTTTCCCCCTCTCCCTTTCTCAAGCCACACCCCTTTAAGGGAAGATTAGGGGAGATTTTCCTTTGTCCTACTGCTATAAATGTGCAAACTTCTATATGGATTGTGAACTCTGGGTCCCACATACACGTTCATTTCTCAAGTAATAAACCTAGTTTTCACGTAAGTTTTGTGATGCGATTAGCTGTTGACACCATTATTGACCTCCCTGGTTTCTTTTAAGTTCTAAAATTTCCACAAGAGGCTTTCCCCAGCTTTTATTAATTCCAGAGCCTTCTCCCTGTCCATTATTTTCTGTTGATCCTGTATTTTGTCCTTACTTGATACATGTTAAGTGTCTGAGGCCAGATTTGGAGGGGGAGAACGCAGTGAAAATAGGGAAGGGGAGGAGCAGGGTGTTGATGGCAAAAGTCTCTTAGTCTAGGACGGCGGGAGGGTCATCATCTGCAAAGGGTCCCGGCTGCACAAGCATTTTCCCGGCCTGGCACAGACAGCGGGCACCCGTTTTCCTCCCAAGGAGTCCAGAGTGGGGCTGGGGTGTGGGTGCTTCGTCCTGGGACTCCACGGGCTTTCCCCTTCACATCTGTTACTTCATCCTCCGCCAGCACGCGGTCCTTCTAGAGCGCTAACGCGCTTTCGCCAGGCGCCTCTGGGGAGGTTACCATGGTAATGGCTGGCACACATCCCGTGCTTCCAACACCAAGCTAGGCAAGGAGCCGGGCTGGAGGCTGGCTGCGGCCAGTTGGGAGGGCAGCCCTGGCCGGAGGCCGAGCCTGCCAGGTGCCCTCCTGCCACCCTGGGCGCTGCCCTCCCCAGCTCGGGATTTCCAGCCACCCCCCCAGTCCAGCCCCCTTGCCTCCACAGCTGGGCTGAGCCTGCGGTCAGCTGGCCCTGCACCTCCCAGCCTGCAGAGGGCGAAGCTGAACCAGCGATCAAGTCCCGCCCCCAGCAGGGGAGAGGAGGCGGGACTTCCTGTAGCGCCGGTCCTTCTCCGGCGGGAGGGGCGATCCGCCTCTCCCCGCAAGGTAGGTCTGGCCCCCGGAACAAAGAGCGGCCTGAGACACCCGCCGCGCATGCGATTGGCTGTTGCGCAGCCTTCCTCCCACGGCGCTGACCAATGAGCTTCGGAAGCCAGTTTTCCCCTCCCTGTCCACCACACTCACCCGGTCCGGAAAGAGGGGACGAGGTGGGGTGCGGGGACGCGCGCTTCGTACCCTGGCGGTGGAGGCCCCGAGGACGGAACGGAGCAAGCTCCGGAAAAAGGGAGGGGAGAAATGCTGTACTGAAGGGAAACGACGCTTTCTCAAGGCCTCCGGGCCTGGGGACGTCACCTTCTGACAGACCCCTTGGGCCCCACCCCTTGGGTTTCCTTGGTAACCGCGGCCGAGTCCCGTAAAGCGGCCAGGAAAGTAGAGAACGACTCTGCGCATGCTCAGCAGGGACGAGGTTCCTGCCCACTAGGGAGAGGACTGAGCCCGATGCCCTATCGTGCCTTTAGGTAGAGCTGCAGCGGTGTCTTTGGGGGGGACAGTGTCTGACCCTCTAACCCCCTAAAACCAGTTACCTAGAAGGGAGGGGCCAGAGAAGCTGCCCGGAGGGGGCGGGCGAGAGCGGAGCTCATGGGCAGTTCGGTCCGGTTGTCCCGCAGCCACACGATCCTTTCCGGGGACAAGTCACCGCCCGACGCATTTGGGGTTTTCTTGGCAAAGCAGGCTCCCCAGCAGGGACCAGCCACGAGCATTTATTGGGCACTTAGTGTGTGCCGGGGGTGGAAGCACTCGGAGCTCTCATTGCCGGACCCCGCTCCTTTTCCCGGTTTTCAGCCATCTTTATGAGGACAGGAGCGCCCACTTCCTAGGGCAAAGAGGCCCGCCGCCAACCCGAGTGTGTCACCCGCTGAGTGCAGGCGCTTCCTGTGTATGTGGCCTTAATCTCTGAGCCCCAGGCTGGCAAAACCTGCTTCCCCCACCCCCACCTCCCCCTGGCATCATATTCCCCCTGGACCTCCCGCTGGCATCATACACACCCCCTTCCTGCTGGCATCACGTTCCCCCCAAACCTCCTGATGACATCATCCCCCCCTCCTCCCTCTGCCATCACACTCCCCTGGGACCTCTCGCTGGTATTACTCCCCCCACACACAACCTCCCCCTGGCAACACCCCTCCACCTTCCTCTGGCATCACACCCCCACACACAAAACTCCTATTTGCAGAACCCCCTGGACCCCCACCCCCACCCCCCGCTGCTGGCACCTCCAGCCAGATTTCCCGGTTAGTGCCAGACACAGCCTGATGGTGCACTGGGGTATGGCCTCCTGGGCCCAGGTATGTTGGTCTTCCGGCCGTGTCACTAGGTCCCTTAGAAGAAGTTGTAGGCCGGGCCCATCTCCAAGACCCGGGGCAAAGGTGTTATTAGGAGGCCATGGACCGGAGGGCTAAATCCCAAAGCGCCGGGACCTTAGTGGAACTGGTCATTAGCCAGGGGTAAAACTCCCAAAGGCAGCCCAAGGGAGCCAGGTTTAGCTTCAGGCTGATAGGTTCTTTTATAGGAGAAAAGTTACCTGACATCACAGCTTGGTCTTCTGATTGGGTACAGTAATCACAGAGTTTGTCCTTTGGAGGGACTCAAAGGGGAATCCCGGGGCCTGGGGCCATAAAGGCCTGGGGTGACAGAAGACCCAACGGGAATGGAAAGGTTTCCTTGTCACCCCCTCGGAGCACTCTCTGGCTGAGCTTTCTGCCCTCATCCCCTGCCCACTGGCACGAGGCCTTCCCGCAGCCTCCTCAGGCCCCGAATTCATTTGGGTGTCAGCCCAGGAGGGGGTTCCCTGCACACGGAGGCACTGGGTCATGCTTGTTGGGGTTCACTTCTCTATTTCCCAGGGATCTCCCTGTTGTCTCTGTAGAAAGTGGGCTGTTTGCTGTGCTGCTGGTTTTCTGGGTGACACTGAATAAGCTGAAAGTCTCCTTTCCCCCAATCACTTCACAATTAGAAAATACAGAGCTCTGGTGAGACAGCAGAAAGAGGTTTGCCGGTGTTAACCGCCTGATACTTTCTTGGGTTTGCTGTGAGTATTGGCGCTGGGCTTGTAATCAGGAAGACTTCTTTTTCTGAGTTCAAATATGCTTACTGCATGACTCCCAGAAAGTCTCTTAATTCTGTGTGCCTCAGTTTCCTCATCTATAAAATGAACTGGAGAAGTCATGGAAAACTACTCCAGTGTCTTTGCCAAGAAAACCCCAAACCTGTCAGTCTGAACTTTGTGCCGGCTTATTCTTTGCAGTGGCTACCAACGACCCTGAAAGTTCTTGCAGTCATTCTGGCCCAGACTCTCCAATTGCCATCTTCCAGAACTTCCAGTGCGGTGATTTCACCAACTGGGGACCTGAGAAATTATTTTACTATTAATGACCAATTATTAAATCGGGATCCAGCCTTTTCTCCTCAGTTTCCTTAGTAAGGCCCAACTCTGGTTAAAATCAGTCTCTGAACCAGTCAGGAAGAAGCTCAAATGGCTGTCATCTGATGTAACAAATCCTAGATTATTCCAAGGTTAGAGGCTATTGTTCCTCATGCTTCCTCTCTCCAATCTAGTTAGCATCTTTAAAGACCATCACCACCACCTCTGAGGTGACTTGGTTGGGAACTTAGCTTTCCCAGACTGCCTTAGGGCCATAAGTTAGCAGTCATCATGTAAACTCAAATCATAATGTAAACCAAAGAGAGTTAGCTTTCCCAGAGTATCTTAGACTGGTCTGGGACCTGGTTTGCCAGGTGTATTCCAACTGGCTCTTGGACCCTCCCTCTTGAGTTGGTGCTGTAAGCCTGGGAAATCCCCAAGGCTCTATTTCCCCTATAAAAGACGGAAATAATTTTAAGGTCCCCTGACCTTAGGGGGCTTCTATTCTAACAATCTATCTGATTTTAAAGTCTTCTGGCCTCAGGATAGTCCCACAAATCAAACTCCGGAGACAGTAGTGGCTAGTCCGCTTCTCAGTTCATTGCTGATTGTCAGATGGATAATATGTTGGTCAGTGATATCTAAATCCAGAGACCACTCCTCTGTCCTAACTCTGGGCCATAAAATGAGCATAGCCTTTTGAAAAAGTACTTAGATGATAGATTTAGAAGACAATTAGAAGTTTAAATTCTGGTCCTATGTTAATTCCTTGTAAAATACTTGCTTATTATATCTATCTCAGAGTGTGACTTGGTAGCACCTCAGGTCTCACAAAAATCCTAACCTTAAGGTCTGGGTTCCTCACCTCGGAATATGGATAATATGAGGGTGGATAATTCTGCCAAATAAGTATTATTAAAATCAATAACTAGAATATGTGTAAGATGTGATGGAGTTTTAGAAATTATGACCCTCCATTCTCAAGAGGTTTCACTCAGACTATTCTCAAATTTTAAATTATTTGCCATATTTATTACCATCTGTATAAATAAGTGGCTTGTGGCACTGGGAACCTTTAGATGACCTAGTAATTTGAAAAAATTAGATAAATCCAAGGCTAATGGCAGAACTGTCAAAAATGCATTTTGGGGGAAATGTAACTGATTCCATTTTGAGCTATACCCCATGTGATCTTATACCCATGTCTCTTGTATCTCCCTTCCCCGAAAAGTGTAACATTTACCTAAGAAAACTCTCAGGACTTTGAATGGTTCACCTCTTTCTTTTTAAACTAACTTATAAGGCAGTTAGAGGGATTTTAGCAAATGTAAATTAGCTGATTGCTGAAGATATGTTTCCTTTGGTCTGATTTAAACAGCTATGCCATGGGTCTTTGTACCATTTTAAGCATCCTTTCCCCCCTTAAAAACCAAATCAAACCAACCCACCCACCTTTTCCTTTTCCTGCCTGTGCAACCTACCTGATGGTTCCCAAACTCTCAGGTTGTGGAACTCAATAGCACACACAAAAACACACACACACCTGTTGTCAGAGAACTGGGAGACTCAGCTGGCCATCATGTAGTGATAAGGTGTGTCCAATTTCTGAGTGGGCATGCTGTGTCCTGTGCCCCTGCAACATCTTCTCTTTAGAAGATGAGGGCCTATTTCTACCTCTCTTGTAACCTTGGCACTTAGCACAATGCCCAGCCCATAATAAACATTGGGGTCTTTGATTCACGAACGCTCATCAGAGACGTCCAGTTATGTGGACAGCAAGCAGCTACTTCATTTCATGGAAAGGTCTTCCACTGATATCAAAAGGTCGTGGGATTTTAGCTAATTTTAATGTACATCAAAGAACAGAGAATAAAGATTCTGACTTCGAATCTGGAGGTAAAATTGATCCGGAGGAGGAAGGCAATACTTACTTACTATGAATACCTATTCATGGAGACCTGGGTCTGTGGGCAAGACATCCCCAGTGTTTCTCTCTCTACTGAATCACTGAAGACTCGAAATCCTTGTCCTGTCCAAACTCCAGGAGGGGTTTTCTTGGCAAAATTACTGGAATGCTTTGCCATTTCCTTCTCATTTGTACAAATGGGGAAACTGAGGCAGAAGGTGAGGCGACCCGCCTAGGCGCCCACAGGCAGACTCCCAGCACACCCAAGGGGCTGGTGGGAGATGTAGCTCCCCTCCATCTCTTGAGGGGTTGGCCAGATGAGAAGCCTTCCATAAGGTGGCCGATGTCCGGATGGTGAAAGAAGAAAAGGGGCCGTGCTACGCTGTGACCCCATGTGAGAGCCCAGCGCATGGGACGACAGACCGACAGCTGTCTCTCTCCGTCTTGTCGAAAACAAGAATGACCGATGCTTTGCTTTTTCAGGCCGGTACCAGCGGAGCCGGTCCCTCGACAGTCAGTTTGGGCTGGCTTGTTTGCTTTGGGAATTTAACGGGTTTTGTCATTTGTTTTCTAAGAAACCCGTTTGTTCAAGTTGTCATTCCTTTAAATGCTGTTTTATTTATTCTTTTGGGGGTTAAATGTATCTGGGAGGAGGGGGATGATGGACTGTAGAACGCACGTGAGGAGGAGGAGATTTTATACTGTTATACATATTCAGAGAAAGAGAAAGAGATCCTCTTTCTAATTTCTGGGACCTTATGACTTGGAAGTCAGAAAAAATGAGAGATTCGGTTGATTCCTACGTTTCTAGTTTTCCAAGAGCTAAGAACCAGAAGTCAATCTAGAACAGCGCTTTTTAAGAAGGCTGCCTCTGACCGCATTTTCTCAGGCACCAAAAAGGGTCGAGAGAAATCTCTCTGCCATTGGCTGGAGCCCTCTCCACATGGGCCCCCTCTTGGGGTAACTAGCACTCTCACCTTTGAGCCCTTAATTTGACTTACATTTTAGGAAAGGGTGATTTAAGATCAAAGACCAACATTTCCCGGACCCCTGGGAGACAGACTCCCACCTCGTCCTTCTCCAGGTGGTGGAGGCCCCGGGCCGTGTCTCCACAGAACCGAGCCCTGACAAATGTCGGATGAGCCGGTCTCTCAGCTCCCCCTGAGCCCGTCCCCGAGGTCATTCTCAGAAGTCCTCAGTGCCGTGCTGCCCAGGCTCTGCAATGAGGGGACACTGAGGGAGGCTCTACCCTTGACATACCTCTCCAGACAATGGAGATCTTTCAAAGAGGAGGTTGGGAACCTCCTTTCCCGCATGGGGCAGTGGATCATCCTTACCCAACGGCTCCAGTGATGATCCATTGTTTCTGTCCAGGGCACTTTCCTTACACCCCAATACAATTCTCCCGGAAGAAATGCTATTTTCTCCTGATTTCTATGTGGGGGTCATCCGAGCTGTTCTAGGCTTGTGCAAGACCCTCATGGCCCTTACATCCATTTTGTGGAACCTGGCTAAGTAAACGGGAGGTGCCTCAGGCATTTTCTCCAATCCCAAAGTTCTTTTTCCCAGTAGGTGTCAAGGGAAACTATCCCTGAGGGTCAGAGTAATCTTTGATTAAAGAGCAAGTCCCAGTTGTGAGAAAAGACCAGAAAGATGGGGCTCTCACCTATAAAGGTGAAGGACGAGCCAAAGAAGAGGAACTAGGTCTCCCACTCACTTTAATTTCTACCCTATACAATTAGAACAGTACCAGTCAATCAGCCAACAAGCATTTATTAAGCACCTTCTCCTATTTGTCAGGCACTGGACTAAGGGCTAAGAATACAGAGAAAGGTAAAGGCAGACCTTGCTCTCAAGGAGCTTACAGTTTAAGGGGGAGATAACATGCAAAAATCTATATATACATAAACAAGCTACACATGGGAGAAGTTAGATATAATCAACAGAAGGAAGGTACTTTCATCCTTGGACATGAGTTTGTGGTCACTAATCCAAGGACAGATGTCCCCTGTTCAGGTGCAAGGAGCAAGGTCAAGGTGGACTTAGGTATAGATGGCTCCAGGGTGCAGTGTGAAGAATCTGCACTCTTAAGGACTGCTAATGAGAGATGGGGAGCTAACCAGGAAAGAGGTCTCTAGGATCACAAATTTGTGGGTAAAAGGGGATTACCTAAAAGAGTCTAGGGCAGCCACTACCTATATGAGGAAGCTCTTTCTATCTCTATCTCTGCATCTATCTGTATCTGTTTCTCTGGATTTCATACTCTTTTTTTCTTTCTTTATCTGTCTCTCCCATCTCTGTCTCTCTAATTCTCTTTGACTCTATCTCCCATCTCTGTCTCTCTGTCTCTGTCTCTCTCTTTCTCTCTGTCTCTGTCTCTCTCTTTCTCTCTGTCTCTGTCTCTCTCTTTCTACCCCATCACTTTCTTAGCTGAGGCCCCAATTTGAAACATAAGACTGTGTATTGGGGTGCTTTGTCCTTCCTGGACCTTGCTGAAACAAAAGAGACTATGGGTACAACCTGGCTACTGTCCCCAGAAGAGATCTATCTCAAGTATCAGATGGAGGAAATAGACAAACAGAGGGAGGATAAGACAGGGGTCAGGCTGCATGGTGAATGGTGCATGGTGTCCAGGGCAAGAGAAAGCTATCCCCTGTTCTGCTCAGACACCATCTCAAGAACCAGGTCCACTCACTGATACATTGTTGGTGGAACTGTGAACAGATCCAGCCATTCTGGAGAGCAATTTGGAGCTATGCTCAAAGAGTTATAAAACTATGAAACCCTTTGATCCAGCAGTGTTTCTACTGGGCTTATATCCCAAAGTGATCTTAAAGGAAGGAAAGGGCCCCACATGTGCAGGAATGTTTGGGGCAGCCCTTTTTGTAGTGGCTAGAAACTAGGAACTGAATGGATGCCCATCAATTGGAGAGTGGCTGAATAAATAAATTATGGTATATGAATGTCATGGAATATTATTGTTCTGTAAGAAACAACCAACAGGAAGATTTCAGAGAGGCCTGGAGAGACTTGCATGAACTGATGCTGAGTGAAATCAGTAGAACCAGGAGATCATTATACACAGTAACAAGACTATACAATGATCAATTCTGATGGACATGGTTCTCTTCAGCAATGATGTGATTCAAACCAGTTCCTATTATTCAGCGATGAAGAAAGTCATGTACATCCAGAGAGAGGCCTGCGGGAACTGAGTGTGAACCACAACACAGCATTTTAATGCTTTCTGTGAATGTTTGCTTTCATTTTTATTTTTCTGCTTAAGTTGGCTTTTTTTTTCTCTTTCTAGATCTGAATTCTCATGTACAGTAAGATGACTGTATAGATATGTATACACATATTGGATTTGTCGTATAATTTAACATATTTAACGTGTCATCTAGAGGTCGGAGTGGGGGGGGAAGAGGGGAAAAATTTGGAAGAAAAAAAATTTTTTTGCAAAGGTCAATGTAGAAAAATCACCCATACATTCTGTAAATAAAAAGCTTTAATAAAATAAAATGAAGGAAAAAAGAACCAGGTCCGCTTCTTGACACCATAACTGAAGAAGAATGACAAAATAGAAAGTGATATTTTAAAGGGAACAGGATTCAGCTGATGGAGAAATGGGAGAATCATTTAAAAGAAACTTAGGGTCTGCTGGGTGAAGAAGATAACATTGGGATCAGGGAAAAGGCCCAGAGAGCTGTTTTCAGGTATCAGACTGGCTGGTCAGCATGGAAGAATAAGGCTGCAGAAGCCAGAATTAGAAGCAGCAGACAAAGGAAATACAGAGCAGTGGGAAGGGCCCCTCACACTGGGAGCTGTCCATGGTGGAATGGCCTTGTGGGACGTCAGCAAGCAGAGCTGAGCGCCCCCTTTATCAGGCAGGAAGGCAATTCTGAATCCTAAAGCTTTTTCAGTACCAGCCCAGAAGCCTTATAAGAACGGAGACCCTAGGAGTCTACAAGTGGAGAGAAGGGATAAATGCCAGAGAGCCGGGAAGCCTTCTCTGATGTTCACTCTCATCTTCAAGGCTCTTGTTCAGTTATGGCCAACTTTCCATGATCCCATGCACTATAATAAGCCAGACCTTCAGTCTCCCCCATCTCCCCAAGGCAGTCCCAGCTCAGCTATGTGGCTTTCATATCTCTGTCTCATCCTCAACCATCACTTTCTCCTTTTATCTTTAACCTTTCCCAATATCAAGCTCTTTTCCAATGGGAGCTGTCTACTTATTCTCTGGCCAAAGAAGCTTCAGCTTCAGTAGTTCATCTTCCAAAGAACAGACTGAATTTATTCTTTAGCTGCTAACCCCTGTGATTTCCGTCCTACCCCAGACTCTCTCAAAAGACCTCTTCAACCTGGCACTTCAAGAGTTCGATTCTACAGCACTCAGCTGGGCTCCTACTCTGGCTCTTCTGCCAATTCTGGCCAGCTCTTCTCCATGGGGATCATTTCTCCTGCCGATTCCCCTTCTACATGGAAATCATCAGGTCTGTTGCCAGGTCTCCAGTGAGGGAAGAGCTTTCTTTGCTAACAATTGAGACATGCTCCACACTGCCAAGTATTTGGGGAACATTTAGCACCATGCCTGGAACACAGTGGGCACTTCAGAAATTGTCACTGAGAGACTTAAAGAGTGGACATAAGGGCTGAATTCTGAGAGTTGGTTACTGGCCATGGCTCACACACAAGAGGGGAATGGGGGCTAGAATCTCTCAATGATTCTTTATTCTGACATGGTGAAACCACCCTCAAAACAAAAAAATCCCAGATTTTAGAAAGAAGGAAAAAGAAGATTCAGCTTTCAAAAGATAACTAACTTAGGCAGTCCTGACCCCTCACCTGTCTTCCCTACAATAATGACCAAAAGAACAATTTAGGAAATAAAAAAGCCAATGGTCTAGCTCAGGATGAGGGGCATCCTCAGTCTCTGGGCATCCACACCATGTAGATCAGCCCCTTGGAAACCTGAGTCCCAAAAGTTTGCACCAAGAATAAATTGATTTGTGTTAAGTGCTTAGAGATCCTAAGGCAACAAGCTGTGGGGACTACTTTGGAAAAGACCCTAAAATCCCAACTGGACGGGATGTGCTCCCTACAGGTGACTGATGAAATTCTGGAATAAGGCCCCGGCACGGAAACTCGTGTCCACTCAGATAAAGGATTTCCCCAAGTCTTGACTGTAGGGGCAAGTGCTGACTGGCTTGGGAATTGGGGGATACCTACCCTAGCTCTCTCATGGGCCCTGATGAGCCAGGTGGAGGGGCCAGTGTTCCTGTCTCACAGCTGCACAAAGAGGAAGAGGAGGGGATGAGACAAATCACAGGGAGGTTTTACAACAGGACTGTGTCATGGTATTCGGTGTTTGGCTGAGGGACCTGCCTGACCGTCATTGGTGAGTCATGCTTTTTTCTCTCCTTTTCTGGGATACTGGGGACTCTGGGAAAATTTCTCCTGCTTTGCTCTGCTCACTGGAGAGTCCTATCTAGAGTCCCATCTAGAGTCCCATTGGCCAGCTCCTCTGAAAGATCCACAGTCCCCTGCAGTCCCTTTTGGCC
>JAJPUD010011669.1:433-10476 GCA_023553655.1 Myrmecobius fasciatus
TTTTTTTTTAACATTGATTAATTCTAGCTGTCCTTTTTTTTTTCCCTAGTAAATTCTACTCCTGATCCTTGTCATAGTGTTTGTTTATATCTCTTCCTCCTTATCCTTGGTAAGTAAGTCTCTGATTTAATTCTGCTCCTTAGTTTGTCTTGCTATTACTTAACCTCCACGCACTCATGGATCCTTCCCTTGTCTTCTTCCTCTATCTATTGCTTCCACCTCTACCCAAACCTCCCTTATTATTTCTTTATAGATTTTGGAGGGTGCTATATCCTTTGTGGTATATGTGTAGTGCTTCTTATTTAACCCATTCCCTATAAAAATAGGTTTTCAGAACAATGGGCGCTCCTCTTTCCTCTAATGTCTCTGTGTCTGTTCTTCCTCTGCACTTCATTTGTATAATACAATAACTATATTTCCCTTTTTTGTAGAAAATTTTGCATTTAGAGTCAAATTATACTGACTTCTATCCCAATCATTCTTTTGAGCTACTTAATTGCTGATGTCAATCTTAAACATATGGTATGCAATTCCATGTAAAAAACTGAAACAGTTTATTTGAAATTGATATTGGGGGCAGCTAGGTGGCTCAGTGGATTAGAGCACCAGCCCTGAAGTCAGGAGGACTTGAGTACAAATCTGGTCTCAGACACTTAACAATCCCTAGCTGTGTGACTCCAGGCAAATCACTTAGCCCCAATTGCCTCAGGAAAAAAAAAAAAAAAAAAAAAAAAAAAGAAATTGGCTCTTCTATGTTCAATTTTCTATTGAATTGGGTTTGGTTGAAAGAAAGTCCCCCAAACCTGCAAGTTCATTGAATATCCATTTTTATTTTCATTTGGTATTATGGATAATTTTGCTAGATATATATTTTGGCCATGGGCCTAGTTCTTTTATTTACCAGTATATGTGATTTCAGAACCTGAGGTCTTTTATTACAGTTGCTGATAAAATCCTATATAATTCTAATTGTAGCACCAGTTTATTTGATTTTTTTTCTTGTTTCTTGCTAAATTTTCTCTTTGATCTGAGTGTTTCACATTTTTGCAATAATATTCCAATTTGTTTTCCACAAAGGATCTCTTTGAATTACTGATTGGTATATTTTTTTATATTTCTATTTTCCTTTTGTGTTCTATCAGTCCAGAACAATTTTCATGGATTTTTTTTTTTGCATTATTGTGTCCAGATTCTTTTTTTAGTGATAGCTTTCAGGAAGTCCAATTATTTTTTATATATTTTTCTTCTTGATCTTCTTGTTCTTCTTCTTTCTCCAGATCTACTGTTTTTCTTATGTTTCACATTCTGCTCTATTTTTCATTCTTTATGTTCTGCTTTGTTATTTCTTAGTCTCTTCTACCTTCACTGGCTTCCTCTTGCCCAATTCTAATTTTCAAATAGTAATTTTTATCTTTAAAACTTTATGTTTTCTTTTATACTTAACTTTTTTCTTTTCTAAAAATGTAAATGAGGGTGGCCTAGCTGTACCAGATCTAAAACTATATTATAAAGCAGTGATCACCAAACCCATTTGGTACTGGATAAGAAATAGAGTAGTGGATCAGTGCAATAGGTTAGATTCACAGGACAAAATACTCAATGACAATAGTAATCTAGTGTTTGATAAACCGCAAGACCCCAGTTTTTAGGATAAAAACTCACTATTTGACAAAAACTGCTGGGATCATTGGAAACTAGTATGGAAGAAATTAGGCATTGACTCACACCTAACACCATATACCAAGATAAGGTCAAAATGGATTCATGATCTAGGCATAAAGAATGATATTATAAACAAATTAGTACAATGTAGGATGGTTTACCTCTCAGACCTGTGGAGGGGGAAGGAATTTGTGACCAAAGAAGAATTAGAGGTCATCATTAATCACAAAATAGATAAGTTTGACTATATCAAGTTAAAAAGTTTTTGTACAAACAAAATCAATGCAGACAAGATTAGAAGGGAAGCAGTAAACTAGGAAAATATTTTTACATCCAAAGGTTCTCATAAAGGCCTCATTTCTAAAATATATCAAGAATTAACTCAAATATATAAGAATTTAAGCCATTCTCCAATGGATAAATGGTCAAAAGATATGAACAGACAATTTTCAGATGAAGAAATTGAAACTATTTCTGGTCACATGAAAAGGTGCTCCAAGTCACTATTGATCAGAGAAATGCAAATTAAGACAACTCTGAGATACCATTACACACCTGTCAGGTTGGCTAAAATGACAGGAAATGATAATGATAACTGTTGGAGGGGATGTGGGAAAACTTGGACACTGATACATTGTTGGTGGAATAGTGAACGGATCCAACCATTCTGGAGAGCAATTTGGAACTATGCTCAAAAAGTTATCAAACTGTGCATACCATTTGACCCAGCAGTGTTTCTACTGGGCCTATATCCCAAAGAGATTTTAAAGGAGGGAAAGGGACCCACATGTGCAAAAATGTTTGTGGCAGTCCTTTTGGTAGTGGCGAGAAACTGGAAATTGAAAAGATGCCCATCAATTGGAGAATGGCTGAATAAATTATGGTATATGAATGTTATGGAATATTATTGTTCTGTAAGAAACGACCAACAGGAGGATTTCAGAGAGGCCTGGAGAGACTTGCATGAACTGATACTGAGTGAAATCAGCAGAACCAGGAGAACATTATACACAGCAACAAGATTATGTGATGATCAATTTTGATGGACATGGTTCTCTTCAACAATGATGTGATTCAAACCAGTTTTTATTGTTCAGTGATGAAGATAGTCATATACATCCAGAGAGAGGCCTGTGGGAACTGAGTGTGAACCACAACACAGCATTTTAACGCTTTCTGTGAATATTTCCATGCATTTTGTTTTCCTTCTTAGGTTGTTTTTTTCTTCTTCTCTTTCTAGATCTGATGTTTCTTGTGCAGTAAGATAACTGTATAGATATGTATACATGTATTGTATTTGTCATATAAGTTATCCAATTTAGCATGTATTAGATTACCTGTCATCTAGGGGTGGGGGATGGGGGGAAGGAGGGGAAAAGCTTGGGAAAAAAAGTTTTTGCAAAGGTCAATGTAGAAAAATCACTCATATGTTTTGTAAATAAAAAAAAGCTTTATTAAAAAAAATTAAACTTTTTTCTTTTCTTTTTGTTTTTCTTGAATGTTATTTATTTATTTTAGTTTTTCTCAGTGTCTGTCATTTGATTTTAAAATTCTTGTTTTGAGTTCTCCTATAAATTCTTTCTGGGCAGGGAGATATTTACCATTACTTTTCAGGGTAGAAGCTTTTTTTTTAAATTTCAGTTTGATCTTCCCTATACTTATAGTAAGACATTTCTATGTTTGTATTCTTTATTCTTTGCTGGTTCAATATTTTTAAATGAGAAGTATTAATGTAAGTACCTCTGATTGTGGGGTAGTGTGTAGTACCTCAAACTTCACTTCATCTCTCTTTTCTGATCTAAATGCCCAAACCAACAGCTCCCTCATCCTGCAAGTGACTGCAGTTAGCAACCCCATTGCTTCCACACTCACTGGGTGTGCTGATTCCTTTTTGCTCAGGGACTGGAGTCTGGCCCTGCAAACCTTTCTAATCAGCAGAGGTTCCCTCAGTCTTCCCATATTCAGATCCCTGATTCCTCACACAGTCTGGGAGGTGAAAGTTTTCTTTTTTCTTTTGATGAAGCTCCCGCTCACCCCTGGGGTTTACCACCTGAGGTTTCTGATCAGCCTGGAACTATTTGCACTTCACACAGATTAATACCCAGCCCAGCAACTTTCTTCAGATCTTCTTGGGTTGTACCAGGAAGGTCCCTGTTCTGTTCCAAGTGTTCTTGGTTTTTCACCAGTCCCTGAGGTGAAAATGTGTTTTGTTTGTGGGGGAAATGTGGAGAGTTTGATAATTACTGACTTAGTCCACCATCTTCCCCTTGGGGAAAAATAATAAAATTGATAAATCTTTATCTGATTAAAAAAGCAGAAAATCAAATCAATAAAATAGTAGATGGACAAGATAAACCATAACAAAACCAAAAGAAACAAAAAGAAAGAAAAAAATGTGCTAAGTAAGAATTCAAGACACTCTTCAATAGATAAGTGGTCAAGGGATATGAACAGACAATTTTCAGATGATGAAATTAAAACCATCTCTAGTCATATGAAAAGTTGCTCCAAATCACTATTGATCAGAGAAATGCAAATTAAGACAACTCTGAGGTACCACTACACACATGTCAGATTGGCTAAAATGACAGAAAAAGATAACGATGAATGTTGGAGGGGATGTGAGAAAACTGGGACACTAATACATTGTTGGTGGAACTGTGAACGGATCCAACCATTCTGGAGAGCAATTTGGAGCTATGCTCAAAAAGTTGTCAAACTGTGCATACCCTTTGACCCAGCAGTGTTTCTAATGGGCCTATATCCCAAAAAGATCTTAGAGGAAGGAAAGGGACCCACCTGTGCAAGAATGTTTGTGGCAGCCCTTTTTGTAGTGGCTAGAAACTGGAAACTGAAGGGATGCCCATCAATTGGAGAGTGGCTGAATAAATTATGGTATATGAATTTTATGTAATATTATTGCTCTGTAAGAAACGACCAGCAGGACGATTTCAGAGAGGCCTGGAGGGACTTGCATGAACTGATGCTGAGTGAAATGAGCAGAACCAGGAGATCATCATACACAGCAACAACAGTATTACATGATGATCAATTCTGAGGTCCATGGCTCTCTGCAACAAAGAATTGTCTCAAACCAGTTCCAGTTGTTCGCTGAAGAAAACCATATACAGCCAGAGAGAGGGAAATGAAATATGGACCACAATGTAACCTTTTCATGATCTCTATTGACATTTGCTTGCATTGTGTTGCCTTTCTCTGATTCTTTTTTTTTTCTTGTAGATAGGATTTTTCTTGCATAACTTCTCAAGCATTTCAACATTATTAACATGTAGTGGACTTCCTGCCATCTAGGGGAGGGGAGGGGACTGGGAGTAAAATTTGTAATGGAAAGCTTTGTAAAGATCAAGGTTGGGGAACTACCCATATATATGTTATACAAATAAAAAGCTTTAATAAAAAAAATGTTCTAAGAACAAAATTGAGAACCCAAAAGAAATAATCACCTTCAAAAATATAAAATAACCAAACTGTCAGAAGAATGGATAGATATCTTAACCCAGTGTCCATAAAGGGAAAAGATATAGCAGTAAAGAAATTACCTAAGGGGCGGGAGAATCCTGGACCTGATGAATTCACAGGACAATTAAATTTTTAGATAATATTTAGTAAACATACTTCACAAATTATTCTCAAAAATTGAGAAAGAACCATACAAATGTGATACAAATATATTCTTAATACTTTTTGTGAGACAAATATAGTCCTAATACTTAAGGCAAGGAAAGATAAAACAGAAAGAAAACTACAAGCCATTATAATTAATGAACATTGCCTCAGAAATTTTAAGTAAAATCATATTGAACAGATAACATAAAATTATGCAAGAAATCCTTCAACATGATCAAGTGGAATTTATACCAGGGATGCAAGAATGGTTGAACATTAGGAAAAAAATCTATTTAATTAATCATATAAAACTCAAAACATCCAAAAGCACATCCAATTAAAACACAATTAATTATTTCTTTTTTTCAATTCACAAGTTCACATCAAAGCTTCCTGAAATTATCAAAGAAATTCTTAATCTTACTAGAGATAGACAGATTCCTTGTGACAAAGCAAGCCAGGCTGACAGTAAGGAAAGAGATGGAAGTATCAGCAAAAGAAACATTAATGTTTCAAAGTGTTTTATAGTTTGGGTCCATATAATGCAGGTCCAGTGCCTTATTACTTTCTGAGATCATAATATTTCATACAGTACAAAGTAGATACTGGTTAACACACAAATGCCAAAGCTAAATTAAATTTCATTTAAGAGGAAAAATGTGTGTCTATCTATATAATGCAACTTTGTTTTTGCCCAAACAACAACAATGTTTTTGAGTTGTAGTGCCTCACTCTAACCTATCTTCACAACTTTCATTCACAAATTAGATCCCTTAGGATTCATTGACCTAGATTTGGGATGCTCTTTGGCTCCCATTTCCTAAATCTCAGGAGATTCCAATGATGTCTTTACTCTACCTTTAAGAGTTTGCCTGGAGGTGCAATTTATTCAAAGCATTTCGGGAAATAATATAGGATAAACGATAGTAACACAAGATTTCTCCTATAACTTGGACGTATCTTCTTATAAAGGCAGTGTCCAGAGTGAGCTAATTTCACTAGTAGAGAGCCACACATAGAGGGAACACATGTAGGTAAGATGATTCATACATGATTCATTACAGGATCAGAATTTCTCTTCTCCCCCTTTCCCCACATTCTATCCCATCCACTTCTGGTATGATCACACTGGTTTTGCACTGCTTTTGTCTGCAACCTAAGTTTTCTCTGCAGCTAGACTCTTTGTGTCAGATCTCATGTCATATGAGAAACTTCTTTGCTGAATGAAATGGTCAGGTGGCAGTGGATTGGGGAAAGAGGTGGTTATTCGCCTTTTTACTGATAGGGATAATGAACTCAGAACATGCTTGATGATTTTTAAAGGTTATCAGAACAATGGCTGATTATGGAGATAGTCAATGACTAGATTGCTCGTCATTTTATCAAGTTGATTTAGGAACTTCTTCATACCTCTGCAAGGAAAAAAAACAATTGATTAAAATTATTTATGCTTCCTTTCCAATGGACAATCAGATTCTGAAAGGACCATACCATTTACAAAATTAAAAAAAAAGATCATTTCAGTCTGCCAGTGGGGTCAATATTAGTATCTCATTTTCTCTTTTAGCTTTATCTTATATCTTATAATTTCATCCGGTTTGGGAGGGTCTCAACTACTCATGGCTTCCCTGAGAAACTCACTAGCTTCACCACTTTAAAAGGTAATCTTAATTTATAAGGAAAATTCACTTACAAAGTATCTCTATTTCCCTGTCAATATTACTTAAAATTTTACCATTAACTACTGGTAATATTTTGCCACAGTTGGACTCTCAATCTGGACATTATATTCACAGCATGAGAGTCAGAATGAAGTGAGCCAAAACACAACTACCTAAAATGAGATTAGGACCTTTTGTTCTTACCTTTTGTGAGAAGTTATTATGAAATACAGAATGCAAATGGTACCTGCCCTTTGTTCTGCCTTAATTTTTTTAGCTCTTTTATTCAATAACAGTCTTATCTCTGTACTCAAGAATTCTATTTTTGATATTCAACACCTTACACTCCCATTTGGGTGTGAAGATACCTCATAGTAAACCATATTCTTTGAAAAATGAATGTTTGCCACCACAGCATGAGGTAAAAGTTGGTATCTCTTTTCATATACCTGCTTGACATCATGTTTGTTTCAATTCTGCATTCTTAGACATTATAATTCTCTCTGGAATAAATTTAGAGTCAGCTATTGATTTGAAATGGAATTTTTAAGATACAAAAGCCACTATCCATCATTAATTCTGGTGGAAAGAGAAACAAATTTCATTTTTTAAAAAATAGTAAACTCCTGTTTTACATTTAAAATCCTTTACAATATGATTTTGGACTGATTTTCTAAGCTTGTTTCACATTATCTCCCTTCCTTCATTCCACAATAGAATGCAATTAGCCCACTTTCTATTTCTCATATATGCCAATTGTTCTACTCTTTCTGCCCCTTTGCCCAGGTCAACTTCTATTCCTGAAAAGTCTCCCCTTTCTCACTTTTACCTCCTAGAATCAATAATATCCTTCAAAAACCAGTTCATAATGTCATGTGTTAACACAGATAATTTCTTCATGCTCTTAACTCTTGCCTCATGAAATTACTTTGTACATATGTTGCATCTAATTATATGGGTTACATAATAGAATTCAATACAATTCAAACTCCTTAAGGGATGCAGTTATTATTTTTGTTTTGTATCTTTCTTATATCTATTATGCAGATGATAATATGGAAGCTGGGACTCAAATATAATTTTTTTTATCTAGATTGAATGCTCTTTCCCTGATAATACTATAGAGGTTAGTAATAAATATTAGATTGTTAAGTTGGAGAATAAGCTAGCTTTTACTCCAATTAGCCCTGTAAATATTCCTTGTAAATATACCATAGTAGCAAAAACACTGAAATGAATTGAAATACCTGAACTCACACTTTGATGCTTTTTCTTTCTTCCATGAGAAACTTCTGTTATTCAAGTTGTTAGTCACTGAATTATTTGGAAAAGGAGAAATACTTTATCACTAGTGGATAGGGAAATAGGTGAGTATACATAGCTGACCGTCATTTAGTCTTTTAAGGATATCACAAAGTCATCTTAGAGCTAATATTAACCCTTTTGTTGTAAGCAAACTGGCAAAGGTGTGTTGAAGGAAGAAAGGAATATGGTAGAAAGCTGGTGTTGTGATGGAAAAGAAATAGTTGAGTGCATAAGTATTGAGTACTTGCGAATAAGGGAGAGAAAGGAGGTATTCAGGGGGAACAAATCAAAATGGAGTTTGGAAAGAGGTAGTTAAGAGTGACTGAATAGAGGGTAAACATTCTCCAGTGGTATTAGAGAAAAGAGGCAATATGGGGTAGTTAGTAGAAAGGATGACTAGGTTCAACCCCTAAGTTTGACACATATAGGTAATATGTGTCACATATAGGTTATATAGTTAACCTTTTTTTGTACCAGGCAACTCTCTAGGGTTATAAGTTGCAAATAAGGTGCTGATTACTGTGGGTAGAAGAAATTTCCTTACCAGGAGTTCTGTATATCAGTGAAATCACAGGTGCAAATTAAAAAAAAAATGAGTGAGTGATTATGGGAGTATTTGATCAGTTTCACCTAAATATTCAGACATGGAAAGAGAGGAAATAAAGGTGTTAGAATACAAAGGTACTCCCCTGGCATGCCTTGCCCCTTATCACTATGCACCTTCCCCCTCCCATACAATGATCTATACCTGAACAAAAATAATGATGGGAGACTGCTAATTATATGGATTTTGTGCCATTCATTTAAGTCAAGTATTTTTTGAAATCATTATATGCTGTTTGAAGAAAGAAAGTTCAGGATAGGGAAAGAAGGCTCTAGGTGACCTATAGCACTGGTCATGGATTACCATAAGTTAAAAGTTTGTGTATTTGTGCCCTTCTATAAAAGTGAAACAAATTTATCTATTTCACAGAGCAGGTCAAATAATATAAACATGAAAGTGCTTTGAAAAGCATAACATTTCACTTCCTTCCGGGGGTGGAGCCATGGTGGCGGAGATCAGACAGGAGTCTCTGTAACCTCCTCTAACCTTCCCTCAAACCAACAACATATGAAACCTCAAGACTGATTTTGAAGCAAAAAAAAAAAATTCCACAATATCTGGAGGACAACACGATTCTAGAAGAAGATACTCTGGAAGAACTTCAAAACAGACCTCACACCTTTTAAAAAAAATGAATAAAAAACCAAAAAGAGCTCTCACCATGGACAACTTTTATGGAGAGAGGGAAGAACAGACCTCAAATCCTGAAGCCCCTAAAGGTAAAGCAACTCAAACTGGAAATTGAAAAGATTCCCATCAATTGGAGAATGGCTGAATAAATTATGGTATATGAATGTTATGGAATATTATTGTTCTGTAAGAAATGACCAACAGGAGGATTTCAGAGAGGCCTGGAGAGACTTGCATGAACTGATGCTGAGTGAAATCAGCAGAACCAGGAGAACATTATACGCAGCAACAAGACTATACGATAATCAATTGTGATGGACATGGTTCTCTTCAACAATGATGTGATTCAAACCAGTTGTTCTGCGATGAAGATAGTCATATACATCCAGAGAGAGGCCTGTGGGAACTGAGAGTGAACCACAACACAGCATTTTAATGCTTTCTGTGAATATTTCCATGCATTTTGTTTTCCTTCTTAGATTGTTTTTTTCTTCTTCTCTTTCTAGATCTGATGTTTCTTGTGCAGTAAGATAACTGTATAGATATGTATACAT
>JAJPUD010011669.1:10576-25622 GCA_023553655.1 Myrmecobius fasciatus
CTGTCATCTAGGGGTGGGGGGTGGGGGGAAGGAGGGGAAAAGCTTGGGAAAAAAGTTTTTGCAAAGGTCAATGTTGAAAGGTAACTCATATGTTTTGTAAATAAAAAGCTTTATATATAAAAAAAGCATAATATTTGATTCAGATGCAGGATAATATTATTGGTCTTTTCAAGGCTGTTTGCTCTAATTACAATGATAGAGAAGTGAATAGCATTCTTAATCTATAACCAGATAGTTCAACAGTGCATTAATTCATTTAGTGAATATGAATTTTTCATCCTCTGCTGTGTATAGAGTTTATTTCCTTTAAAAACTTCACCTGGTAATCCAGAAGATCTTAAGTTTCTTAAGGACAGATTCAATTTTGTTTGTGTCTTTCTAACAAGTAGGCAACTTATTGTGATGGAAAGAATACTAGTTCTGGAATCCCTCCTCAATTTTTCCTCATGATTATGGAAAAGTCATTTAACAAACATCTATCTTAGTTTTAGTTTCCTTTTCTGAAAATGAAAATATTGAACTTGAAAGCCTTTGAAGTTTCTTCCTTTTCTAAATCTGTATGCCAAGCTCCCAAATGCTTTAATCACTGAATGGATACAACCTCAGTCAAACTGAAACCTGTTGAAGACCTGAGCTTAAAAAGGTCAATCTCTCCCCTTTTATCCAGGGCTATCTCCAGTCATATTGATCTATATCTTGCACTTGACTCAGGTGGCTCTAGAGGGAAAAGTAAAGCAGGTGACCTTGCACAGAGCTTTCTCATTTGAATCCAATTGCATATCATGGCATCACCTCCCTGATGTCATGGTCCTCTTCAAGAATAAAAGGCAAAACAACAATAGCCTTGCACATAGTAGTTCCTTAAAAATATTTGTAATATTTTTATTTTATTAATGCAAAGTGGATGCTGTTTATCCAGTGTTAAGGAGAAATTAGCTTCTACATTCTTCCTATTTTTCCTAGCACTGAAGGAATGCTTAGTGTTATGGACAAACATTTTATCATAATGACACATAATAATAACTATACACTGTGATTTTCTTTGTGATCAGTGCTGCATATTTAGAAAATAGTTGGTTCAGACACAGAGTTCAAAGTTTGTCAGTAAATAGTTTTCCCTTACAAAAGTAGCTAATTTATAGCTTAAAACATCGTCAGGGAAACTTTCAAATAGATAATTGCTTTGATATATTTTTTTTAAATTTTATTTTATTTGCATAACATATGTGTGGGTAATTCTTCAACAATAACCCTTACATAGCTTTCCGTTACAAATTTTCCCCCCAACTCCCCACCCTTCCCCTAGATGGCAGGATATCCACTACATGTTAATTATGTTAAAATATTGGCAAATCGAATATATGTATACATATTTCCAAACTTATCATTGTTGTGCAAGAAAAAACTTATCTACACAAACGATATATCAGATAAAGGAAACACAATGTAAGCAAACATCAATCAAGGAGTATGAGAATGTTATGTTGTGGTCCACATTTCCCATCCCTCTCTCTGGGTGTATATGGCTTTCTTCAGTGAACAATTGGAGGTGGTTTGAAACATTTCATTGTTGAAGAGAGCCATGTCCATCAGAATTAATCGTCATATAGTACTGTTGTTGCCGTGTATAATGATCTCCTGGTTCTGCTCATTTCACTCAGCATCAGTTCATGTAAGTCTTTCCAGACCTCTCTGAAATCATCTTGCTGGTCATTTCTTACAGAAAAATAATATTCCATAATATTCATATACCATAATTTATTCAGCCATTCTCCAATTGAAGGGCATCTATTCAATTTCCAGTTTCTAGCCACTACAAAAAGGGCTGCTACAAACATTCTTGCACATGTGGGGCCTTTTCCTTCCTTTATGATTCTTTGGGATATAAGCCCAATAGAAATGCTGCTGGGTCAAAGGGTATGCACAGTTTGATAACTTTTTGAGCATAGCTCCAAATTGTTCTCCAGAATGGCTGTATCCGTTCACAGCTCCACCAACAATGCATCAGTGTCCCAGCCCTCCCACAACCCCTCCAACATTCATCATTAACTTTCCTGTCATTTTAGCCAATCTGACAGGTGTGAAGTGGTACCTCAGGGTTGTCTTGATTTGCATTTCTCTGATCAACAGTGATTTGGAGCACCTTTTCATATGACTATAAATAGTTTTAATTTCATCCTCTGAAAATTGTCTGTGCTTTGATATATTTAAAAAAAAAAAAACTAGTTTTCACTGAAATAAATAAGGGATGATGTTACCATAGCAGAATGGCACACAGCCTCCAACTTAAAGACTGAGGGAGTTACCTGACAGCACTAGAAATTTAAATGATTTGCCAAAGATCATATAGCTTGGTATGTCAGTGAAAGAACTTAAACCCAGGTCTTCCCACTAGAAGCTATCTTTCTATTATGTAATGGTTGGAATTCATTAATTAAATATTTTAAATTTTCCAAATATGCATCTCTGGCCAGTAAGAAAATGTATTGTCAAAGGTTTACCTCTGAAAACATACATTTTTTTCTCATTTGTTACATTTAGAATAACAGTGTCTTAAATAATGAAAGTTTAATCAACTCCTCTTTTGTCACATCAGTGTCTAAATCATATTTCAGCCTACCTTACTCTTCTAAATTTATCTTTTGTACATGACTTTGCATTGAATCTTGCCTAGCTTTTAGATACCAACCTAAGCTAATATTATTTATTAAAAATGTTTATTCATGGACACTTTGTTGAGTTGATAGCAGTTCGTTGCTGTTTAAAAACAAGCTTTTTTTTAACCCTTTTGAAAAATTATAAAATAAGCCACTTGTAAGTTACACATTGCCTAGGAATCTTAAAAAAAGTTATACTTTTTAATTGTTCATTTGACAGAGACGTTTGTTCTTCCATTTCCTAATAACAAAACACCAATTAATAAAGAGGGACAAATAATCAAATATTCTTTGTAAAGTATGAAACTAAACATAATTTCTCCTGCCATAAATACTTGAGTCCATATGGTAAAGGTACAATACTGGCACAAAAGTCTGCAGGTCCATCTGGACAGTTTCATTTTACTGCATAAGGCAAAGCTTTCTAAATCTAGCCATCTGTTTGCAGAACCTTTTTACCAAAACCTGTAAATAAAATAATGTAATATAGACACAGTAGAGAGTTCACACATACAGCTTCACATTAAGTTAAAACAGAATTGGGCCATTTCAAAAACATATATTGAGAATTGTCAGAAAAGCTCTTAAGACTGTCTTGAAACCATAAACATACTAAATTACCTTTGTAATAACAGCTTCTGTGCATATTGATCATCAAGTCTCTAATATACCACTTCTTCCCAAATATCTGCCCTTCACCTAATGAGTTTTGACCAAGGCTACATGTTAGTGGTGCTATGGAGTCCAAGTTTTTAAATGCTTTTCAGAATGTATTTATCATTTCTGACATTTGAGGATATCTGAATTCCAGTGAGTGAATGGATAGAAAAATGTAAGTAACTTGTCTTATTTAGTACAATTCTACAGGCAGGGCCAGTTAAATAGTTTATATTTACATGCTGTTTTCTTAGTGTTTTTTTTTAAAGATATTTTTGTTCCTCATGAATGCAAACCAAGTAAAGAGAAATTTAGATAAGAATTTCATGGCTGGTATGTACATCTTTTACTTTGCTCTCCATTTTAAAAAGCCATAATGACTAGGAGAGTGACTTATTTAGCTTCTTTTAAATACCACTTTTCTTTTAAAATAGTAAGATTTTCTAATACATACTGCTTTACTCTCTAGGCCAATGTGTACATGCACTTATCTCTTTACAAGCTCTCCTTTCCTCTGCCTTTCCCTTCCTCCTCCCTCTCCCCTGTCCCCATCTCTGTCTGTCTGTCTGTCTCACACACACACATACACACACACACACACACACACACACACACACACCCTTCATCTGGAAGTGATCTTGAGAAATCAATCAGCTATAGCCTCTTCCTTTGGCCTTTCTAAATTCTGTTACTTTGATGTTATTATGCCATGTGAAAAACTTTATAGAAAAATTTGGTATGATTTATTCATGACCATAATCACACTAAAATATCTGGGGGGTATTGCCTCGTTAAACTTGCCCCTTGTCTGACTTCTTCACTTTCATGTGCTCATAACTATATTTGATTCTTATATATGACCCTGTGAATGGAAAGCAATCAGTACCAGTACCTAATATATTCATTTGGGGTAAATTGTAATAAGTTGAGTTAAAAACTAATATTTTAGACTTTTGCCAAACATGAAATATAGCTATAATCCTTTAAAGCTATTATTTTCTATTTCTTTATTTTAATTTTAAATACACAATAGAAAAAGAAAAAAAGTCATGTGTATAGCAGATCATGAAAAGATACAAAATATAAAAAATAAAATTCCATTTCAAGAAAGCCTATTATATAATAAAAACTACAATGTATTCAGAGCTGTCCATCTTTTATTCACTACCTTGTAGGATTTTGTGTTTTTTCTCTCCTATAAACATTTCATTTTATTCTTTTTTTCCTATTCCTCCTCATCTTCTCTCAAGATTACAATTAAGCATAGAAATATATCCACAGTATATAGACACATACAAATATGTATACATATATACAAATATATATGCATATATACACACACATATATATGCGTATACAAAGATATCAATAATCGGTTATTCACATATATTCATAAGTTCATGTGCATCTATGCAAGACTGCATTGTACTTATTTATCCTCTGTTTCTAAGGGTGCATAATATGTTCCTTCATGAGTTTGTCTTTTCTAATTTCTCTAACTTCACCAACTCATCATTTCCTATACCACAGTAGTCTTATACCGTAAAGTTATTCTAAATAGTATAAAATAATATTGATCAATATGGTTGGCATACAGTGTATTTTCCCTCTTTTTCTCTTTTGACTAAATTTACTTTAGCTTTTACTCTATTATGATTACTATCCCTAATTTTTTTCAATAAATTCTATTCTTAAACTTTACTTTATGTTTGTGTATATCTTTTATTTCCTATCACTCCTAACTTTTCTGCTTCATTTCTACCTGCTACCTTGCCCATCCTCCCCTTTCAAGATCCCTCCCTTATTCTTTCCTCCTACCTTTCCCCTTGCCATCTATTTTTTTTAATCTGAATTTAAGACTTTGATAGGCTTCCAAATATATATGCTTTATCCTGTTCCTGTTAATTCTACACATCTTATCCCATTACTATTAATCTATATGGTCAGCTATTACTCCATTATACTATTCCATCATGCTCATTTCTTTATAAATTAGGAGACTTTTATTCCCTTCAAAATGTATATGTAACACTCTCTTTAATTCAGATCTTATGTGAATAGAGTTCCCTCTAAAAAAACATTCCTTCATCTCTTCCTTTCTCCCTATCTCTTTAATCTCTTACATCTTTCTGAATTTAGAAGATTTCTATTCCCTCCTTAATAGATATTGTTTTCTCTTTAAGCTATATCCAGTGAGAGTAGGAATCCAGAACTACTAGTCCCCTTCCTCCATCTAATTCCTCTGTGGGAGCTCTTCCTTTCACATCTCTTTTGTATAATTTCTCTCTTTACCTTTTCCTACATGGTTTTGCTTTTTAGAATCACACCATACTCAGTTCTATCCTAATCTTTCTTTCAAATTACCCTATTATTAATGGCAATCTTAGAATAATATGCTTTACATTTCTACATACAAAAAAGAGCAGTTTGTCCTTATTGAGTCCCTTGATGCTTACCTTAAATTTCTCTTGTATTTTGTATGTCAAATTTTCTGATACTTTCAAGTCTTTTTGCAACAGAATCCGGAGTCTGGCAGTTCATTAAATTCCATTTTTTTCCCCATTCAGAATTCTGCTTAACTTTGTTGAGTATTGTATTTTTGGGCACAACCCCAGTTTTTGGCTCTCTGATATATAATATTCCAAGACCTGAGGTCTTTTATAGTAATTGATGCTAGGTTTTGAGTCATTCTAGTTGTGATTCTGGTATATTTGATTTTTTCCCTTGTTGCTTATAAATTATTTTCTCATTGATTTGGACATTTCAGAATTTGACTATGATATTCCTGTAGGTTTTCCTCCAATGATCTCTTTCAGGTGGATATCCATGATTTTTTTTTCTATTTCTACTTCCTGCTCTGGTTCTAACACTTTAGGAATTGTTCTTTAATTATTTCTGGTATTATTATATCAAGATTTTTTTTTCATTATAGCATTCAAAAAGTCTGATTATTCTAATATTTTTTTTCTTTTTGGTCTGTTCTCCAGCTCAGTTATTGATCTTATAGATAATTTTGTTTTATTATTTTTTGGTATTTTATAATTTTACTGGTTTCTCCAGGCCCAATCCTAATTTTCAAGGATTCATTTTCTTTCTTAAGACACTGGATTTCCAGGGCAGCTAGATGGATAGAGCACCAGCCCTGAAGTCAGAAGGATCTGAGTTCAAATTTGGCCTCAGACATTTAACACTTCCTAGCTGTGTGACCCTGGGCAAGTCACTTAACCCCAATTGCCTCAGGAAAAACTAAATAAATAAAAGATATTGAATTTCCTTTTTTAGTTGGTTGACTTTCTCTTCAAAATCTTGTTGTTTTTCTTCAATTGTAGTTTTATTTATTATTTATTCTGAAATTTTTACTTTTTATTTTTAAGATTATGCAAATTAGAAACCAGGCTTATAAAAATTTTATTGATCCACATTTTTGTGTTTTAGTTTTAATTCCTATTATTGTAAAATTGATTGAATGGTATTGGTTTCATATCTATATTGATTTTGGTCATAAATTTCAAATAAATTAAGAAAAGCAAACACCATTAGAAGAAATTGATAATTATTATTTTCTTTTTAAAAATATTTTATTTAATATTTTTACATTCTAAACAATTTTTTAACATTTGTTTTTAAAATTTTTGGGTTCTAGGTTCTCTCCCTTATCCACCCACAATTAAAAAAACACATGTAAAGTTATGCAAAACATTTCCATAAAAGTCAAATTGTGAAAGAAGACATAGATCTTCTACCCTAATGAAAATAAAAGCTTTCCTGAAAAACTAGGTTAAAAATAAAGAGAGAGAGAAAAAGAGAGAATGCTTCTATCTGCATTCAGACACAATCAGTTTCTTCTTTGGTTTTATATAGGATTTTTTATAAGTCCTTCAGAGTAGTTGTGGCTGATTTTACTATTGAGAATAGTAAAGTAATTTACCACTGGTCATCCCAGAACATTGCTATTATTTTGAATACAGTATATATCACTTTGTTTTTGGAGGACTTTCCAGGTTTTTCTAATTTCCTGAGAGCATCCTGTTCATCATTTCTCAAAGAATAATAAAATTTCATCATAAACACATACCACAGTTTATTGACCCATTCTCCAATTGATTGGCATTCCCTCAATTTCCATTTTTTTTGTCCTGAGGATAGAGCTGCTATGAATATGTTTTTCATATAGATCATTCTCCCCTCCTTTTTTGTCTTTTGTTTTTTTTTCCTAATCTTTTTTGGTATTTATGCCTAGTAGTGATGTTGGTAGGTCAAAGAATATGGATGAATTTATAGCCGTTTGAGCATAAATCATATATTTTGTTTTTTTATCAATTGGAGCATGGCTCTTATTTTTTTTAAAAATAAATTTGACTCAGTTCTTTCTATCTTTGAGAAATAAGTATTAAAGATACCTGCTTCAAGTTTTTTTTTTTTTTTACAATTACTATTGCTAATTGTATTTCCTCCCCATTTATTCTCTCTCTCCTTTCATAAAGTCCTTCCTGACAGCAGCATTTGCTACTCTGTCCTGGTTTTGAAGCCAATGGCTCAGCAGACTAGCTATAATACCACCAACACAAATACAGAGGGTAATTAGTCAGTCCCTGAAACCGAGCATAACAAGTGGGACTTGGCCATACCCACCCAGCACGAGAAAGAAGCTGGCAGCACTGGCCCCAGGGCAGCATCAAGCCATTGTCACCTGTAGAGGAAGCTTGAGACAATCTCCCCTTTGACCTAAGAGCAGATCTCAACTTTTAAATATGAGGAAACAAGTATAAAGAGCTCTGACCATAGATAACTATTTTGGTGAAAGGGAAGAATGATCTCAAACCCTGAGGTTTACTGTCGTAAAGGCAAAACATCTCCAGATGAAATTTCAAAGTTGATGAGTTAGGCTCCAACTCAGAAAGCTCTCTTGGAAGAAGTCAAAAAGAATCTTAAAAGAGAGTGAGAAGGCTCTCTCGGAAGAATTCAATAAGTATCTCTTTTTTTGAAGGAAACAAGCATTTATTAAACACCTATCATGTGCTTTACAAATACCATCTCATTTGGTCCTCCAAACAATCCTTTAAGATAGATGTTATTATTGACCCATTTTTCTATTATTTTTATTTTCTTTATTTTCAAAAGGATCTAGAAAAGAATTAGAAGAAAATTGGGAAAAGGAAATAAAAGCTTTGACAAAGGAAACATAGAAATTGTCTCAAGAAAACTACTCCTTAAAAATAGATTTGCCAAAATGGAAAAAAAAAACAACTCCTTAAAAAACTGAATTGGTGAAATGGAATTGAAGAACAGCTCCCTTAGAAAAAAGAATCGGTAAAATGGAAAAAAAAAATCCAATGAACAAAACAACTCATTTAAAAGTTCAATTGGCCAAATCCAACAAGTGAAACAGTTTACTGAAGAAAATAATTCAGTAAAAATTAGAATTGAACAAATGGAAACAAATGATTCTATGAGACATAGAATCAGAAACTTGGGACAATCTCCCCTTTGCTTAAGAGCAAACCTCAAACTTTAAAAATAAGCAAAAAAGCAAAAAAGACTTCTGATCATAGATAGCTTTTCTGGAGACAGGGAAGAGCAAACCTCAAACCCTGGGGATACTAAAGTCAAAACATCTTCAGATGATGCCTCAAAGGGTGATATAAGTTAGTCTCCATCTCGCAAGGCTTTCTTGGAAAAATTAAAAAAGGACCTTAAAGGAGTTAGAAGAAAAATGGGGAAAGGAAATGAGAGCTCTGTAAAAGGAAACTGTCTGAAGAAAATCACTCCATAAAAAATAATTTTGATGAAATGGGAAAAAAGAACAACTCTTTTAAAAACAATTTTTGAAGTGGAAAAAAATCCAATAAACAAAGCAGTCCATTTAAAAGTTCAATTAGCCAAAGGCAAAAGGAGATAAAAAAATTATTCACTAAAAATTAGAATTGAAGAAATGAAAGTGAATGAATCAATGTGACACCAACAATCAGTCAAACCAAACCAAAAAAAAGAAAAAAAAAAGGAGAAGAAAAATTGGAAAAATTTTTGGAAAAAATTGGAAAAAAAGCATCTCATCTGGACAATAGATCCAGGAGAGATAATATAAGAATTATTGGACTCCACAATAAAACCACAATAAAAAAAGCCTAGACAACATCTTTCAAGAATTCATCAAAGAAGGGCAGCTAGGTGGCACAGTGGATAGAGCACTAGCCCTGAAGTCAGGAAGAGCTGAGTTCAAATCTGATCTCAGACACTTAACAGTTCCTAGCTGTGTGACCTTGGGCAAGTCACTTAACCCCAATTGCCAAAGCAAAAAAAAAAAAAAAAGAAAAAGAAAAGAAAAAAAGAAAAAAAGAAATCATTAAAGAAAACTGCCTTAAAGTCCTAGAACCAGAGGGCAAAATATCTACTGGAAGAATTCACCAATCAGCTCTTAAAATAGATTCCCCAAAATGAAAACTTTAAGGAATATCATTGCTAAATTTCAGATCAAAGAGAAGATACTTCAAGAAGCCACGAAGAAACAATTCAAATATCAAGAAGCCACAGTTAAGATTACTCAGGACCCAGCAGATTCCACTTTAAAGGATCAAAGGGCCTAAAATATGATATTCTGGATGTCAAAGGAACTTGTACTACAGACAATAATCAGTTATTCAGCAAAATTAAGCATTAGCTTTTAGGGGATTTTCATTTATTTTTGATGAAAAGATCAGAGCTGAGCAGAAAATTTGATCTTCAAACATAGAATTAAGAAGAAGCATAAAAAATAAAAAGGGAAGAAAGAAAACTGTGTTTTAAGAGGTTAAAATGTTTGCATCCTTATATGGGAAGATGATATGTTTAACTCTTGAGTGTTAGTTTGTTAGTGGCATACTTAGAGGGTATAGATATAAATTAATTTTACTGTGATGATATAGAAAAGAAAAAGGGGTGGAAAAGGGATTGTATTAGAAGAAGAGGAAAGGGGAGGTAAAATGGATTAAATGACATCACACGGAGAGACAAAAAAAGATCTATTATAGTTAAGGCAAAGAAGAGAGGAGGATGAGCATTATGTGGAAATTAATCTCTTTGGATTTGGCACAAAGTGTCATCCTCCTTCACTAGGAACATAATCCCTTAAAATGACAATTAGACAAATAGAAACATGACTCTATAATATATCAAGAATCAAAAGTGAAGAAAATGTGAAATATGTTATTGGAAAAAAAGAACTGAACTGGAAAAAAAGATGGAGGACAAACAATTTACAAATTATTGTACTATCTGAAAGTCATGATTTTTTAAAACATAAATATTTCATTTTGAGAAATTATTAAGTAAAATTATTTTGAAATCCTAAAGTCAAAAGACAGAATATGAGGAATCCTTAGTTTGATAGAGAAACTTGTCACATTCTATAGGGAAATAGGAGGAGAAAGGGGAAAGGAAAGGGAAAGGTCAACAGAAGGTATGAACAGAAGTAGAAAAGGAGAGGGACAGAAAAGGGGGAAGGGTTTGTAAAAGGGGAGGGTTGATTGAAGGAGGTGGTGGTCAGAAGCTAGGCTCAAGGAAACAGATAAACATAACTGAGGGAAAATATGATGGTAGGAAATAGTAAATTTAACTGTGAATGTGAATGGGATGAAATCTCTCACAAAGCAGAAGCAGATAGTGGGACTGTATTAAAAGGCAGAATTCTACACTATGTTGTTTACAAGAAGCACATTTAAAGCAGAGTGATACATACAGAATAAAGGTAGAAAACTAGAACAGAAACTTATGCTTCAGCTGAAGTAAAAAAAAAAAAAGCAGGATTAGTCATCTTGATCTCAGATAAAGCAAAAAAAAAATAGATCCAATAAAAAGAGATGACAGAAAACCACAGCTTACTGTTGGTTACTATTAGTACTAAACATATATGCACCAAGTGCTATAGTATCCAAATTCCTCAAGGAGAATTTAAGAGAACTGTAAGAAGAAATCAATAGCAAAACTATACTAGTAGGGGATCCCCACCTTGCTCTATCAGAAATAGATAAATCACAAAATAAATAAGAAAGAAATTAAACAGGTAAATAGATTTTTAAAAAAATGTTAGGTATAATAAACCTTTGGAGAAAAATGAATAGGGGCAGAAATGATTATACTTTTTTCTCAGCAGTATGTGGACCCTACGCAAAAATTGATTATGTATTAGAACATAAAAACTTCAAAATGAAATGCAGAAAGACAGAAATAATAAATGCATCTTTTCCAGATCATAATGCAATAAAAATTACATGTAATAAAAGGCCAGAGAAAATAGACCAAAAATTATTTGAAAACTAAATTATTTAATTCTAAAGAATAGGCGAGTAAAACAACAAATCATAGACACAATCGATAATTTCATCCAAGAGAATGACACTAATAAGACAACATACCAAAATTTATGGAATGCAAACAAAATAATTCTTAGGGGAATTTTTCTATCTCTAGATGCTTACTTGAATAAAAGATCAATTAACTAGACATGCAACTATAAAGCTAAAAAAAGATCAAATTAAAAACCCCCAAATAAATTCCAAATTGGAAATTCTGAAAATAAAAGGGGAGATTAATGAAATTGAAAGAAAATTATTGAACTAATAAATAAAAGTTAGAATTGGTTTTATGAAAAATCCAATAAAATAGATAAACCTTTAGTTACTTTGATTGGAAAAATGAAAGAAGAAAATTAAAATGCTAGTATCAAAAATGTAGAGTGAACTTTCCACCAATGAAGAGGAAATTAGAGCAATAATAAGAAGCTATTTTGCTCAAGTGTATGCCAATAAATCTGATAACCTAAGAAAAATGAATGAATATTTACAAAAGTTTAGATTGCCCAGATTAATAGAAGAAGAAATAAACTACTTAAATAGAGCCACATACATTAGAATTGATCTTCATATAATCTTGTTTTTGCCATGTACCATCATGTCCTGGTACTTCTCATTTCATTTAGCATAAGTTCATGTAATTCTCTCCAGGCCTCTCTGAAATCAGCTTTCTAATCATTTCTTATGGAAAAATAATATTCCATAACATTCATATAATATAACTTATTCAGCCATTCTCCAATTGATGAGCATATATTCAGTTTCTAGTTCCTTGCCACTACAGAAAAGGCTGCTACAAACATTTTTCCACCCGTACATCCTTTTCCATTTTTTTATGATCCCTTTGGAATACAGATCCAGTAGAGACAGTGCTGAATCAGAGTATGCACAGTTTGATAGCTCTTTGAACATAGTTACATATTACTGCCCAGAATTGTTGGATCAGTTCAGAACTCCACCAACTGTATTAGTATCCCAGTTTTCCCATATCCCCTCCAGAAATCGTCATTATCTTTTCCTTTATCATACTCAATCTGAGAAAAATGTGGTGGTACCATGGAGTTGTCTTAATTTTAGTTTCTCTTATCAGTAGTGTTTTAGATTATTTTTTCATATGATTAGATACGTTTTTAATCTTCTGAAAATTATTTGTTTATACCCTTTGACTATTTACCAATTGGATAATGGCTTGATTCTTATAAATTTGAGGCAATTATCTATATATTTTAGAAATGAGGTCTTTATCAGAACTATTGGTTGTAAAAGTTTTCCCCAGTTACTGCCTCCCTTCTAATTTTGTCTGTCTTGGTTAGACCACTATTTTTTTTTTCCTGAGGCAATTGGGGTTAAGTGCCAGGGTCACATAGCTAGGGAGTGGTTGGTGTCTGACTGCAGATTTGAACTCAGGGTTTCCTGACTTCAGGACTGGTACTCTATCCACTGCACCACCCAACTGCCCCAGACCACTAATTATTTTTTTTATTAAAGCTTTTTATTTGTATAACATATGTATGGGTAGTTCCCCAACATTGATCTTTACAAAGCTTTCCATTACAAATTTTACCCCCAGTCCCCTCCCCTCCCCTAGATGGCAGGAAGTCCACTACATGTTAATAATGTTGAAATGCTTGAGAAGTTATGCAAGAAAAATCCTATCTATAAGAAAAAAAAAAGAATCAGAGAAAGGCAACACAATGCAAGCAAATGTCAATAGAGATCATGAAAATGTTACATTGTGGTCCATATTTCATTTCCCTCTCTCTGGCTGTATGTGGTTTTCTTCAGTGAACAATTGGAACTGGTTTGAGACAATTCTTTGTTGCAGAGAGCCATGTCCATCAGAATTGATCATCATGTAATATTGTTGTTGCTGTGTATGATGATCTCCTGGTTCTGCTCATTTCACTCAGCATCAGTTCATTCAAGTCCCTCCAGGCCTCTCTGAAATCATCCTGCTGGTCGTTTCTTACAGAGCAATAATATTCCATAAAATTCATATACCATAATTTATTCAGCCACTCTCCAATTGATGGGCATCCCTTCAGTTTCCAGTTTCTAGCCACTACAAAAAGGGCTGCCACAAACATTCTTGCACAGGTGGGTCCCTTTCCCTCCTCTAAGATCTCTTTGGGATATAGGCCCAGTAGAAACACTGCTGGGTCAAAGGGTATACACAGTTTGACAACTTTTTGAGCATAGCTCCAAATTGCTCTCCAGAATAGTTGGATCCGTTCACAGTTCCACCAACAATGTATTAGTGTCCCAGTTCTGACAGGTGTGTAGTGGTACCTCAGAGTTGTCTTAATTTGCATTTCTCTGATCAATAGTGATTTGGAGCAACTTTTCATATGACTAGAGATGGTATTAATTTCATCATCTGAAAATTGTCTGTTCATATCCCTTGACCACTTATCTATTGAAGAGTGCCTTGAATTCTTATATATATGAGACAATTCTCTATAAATTTTAGAAATGAGGCCTTTATCAGAACCATTAAATGTAAAGATGATTTCCCAATTTGATGCTTCCCTCCTAATCTTGTCTGCATTTGTTTTGTTTGTACAGAAACTTTTTAACTTAATATAATCAAAATTATCCATCTGGGCGCTTCGGCGAATTAATTTAAGGTGCTGGGCCGGTGGGGGCTAGTACTAAGTCCAAATTACTCCTTAAACAAGGCAAGTTTGCCAGAACACCTGCCCCTAATCAGGGCACAGTGTCCCGAGTGCCTCAGATAAACTCCAGGTGTTTGGAATTTGGAGTTTGGAGTTTGGAGTTTTTTGCCAGTCTGCGCTGAGCTGAGCTGAGTCCCACCCTCACTCCCGGCCTCCACCAGAGTTCTCTGACACCGGAGTCCTCTGTTTATCCCTCTGTCCGAGCTAGACAAACCTGATGTGAAGTTTTTCAGAGATATCTGCAAGCAGTAGCCAAATATTTCCTGATTCGTTGACTTGAAGATCAGTTCAGAGGCTTATTTTATTGTTGATTTGAGAGAAGTTCAGAGGAGGACGCAGAGTCACCTTTTCACTCCACCATCTTGGCTCCGCCCCCCCAGACCACTAATTTTTAAATTATCTCTCCTCAATCTATTTTCTAGGTCATTTTTTTTCCAATGAGACCTTTCACAATTTTCCTCTTTTTTTTTCATTTTTTTAAGTTTTATTTTATTGTATCTTGATTTTTTTCATAAAGTTATCCATTTATTCAATTCTGTTTTTTAAGGAATTATTTTTCTCTGTGAGTTTTTGTACCTCCTTTCCCCATTGGCAAATTTTGTTTTTTAAACCATTCTTCTCCTCATTAGCATGTTGTATTTCCTTTTGCATCTCTCTCTATTCTTTCCCTAACTTTTTCCCCCTCTCTCTTATTTGATTTTCATAGTTTTTTTTTTTTTTTTTTTTTTTT
>JAJPUD010011669.1:32818-53433 GCA_023553655.1 Myrmecobius fasciatus
TGTATTTGTCATATAATTTATCCTATCTAGCATGTATTAGATTACCTGTCGTCTAGGGGTGGGGGTGGGGGGAAGGAAAGGAAAAGCTTGGGAAAAAAAAGTTTTTTTGCAAAGGTCAATGTTGAAAGGTCACTCATATGTTTTGTAAATAAAAAGCTTTAAAAATCAATTTAATATGATTTTATGTAAGAGTAGTTACTATGAGTTTTGTATATCAAGCCCCAGAGCTGTGACTTACAGATTCCAAATTCACTTGCTTAATCATAGTAAATTAACTAAGTTTCCTCTACTCTTGTTTTTCCTTATCACAGTGACCAAGTGTAGTATAGTAGAGGTGGCTCAACTACATGGAAAGTTCTTCAAGCTATTTTCATGCCTTTGGATCATTCCTTCTTATCTAACATGAGCAGCTGACTATTTTATGATCAACATGTCACCACCTAGGTAATAGAGATATTCCTTGCTTCATCTACCTTGTGACCCTTTTGACATTTTATTTTGTTTATTTTAGTTTATGCATTATATGACAACAGAATTATTCTGTTTGGTTTAGTCATTTTTGAATTTCTGAATATCTAGCCCTCTATAAATGGGGCCCTTGAAGGTGGGGTCATCCCAAATTGTAAGAAAGATATGAGATCCCATGAAAAGGGACCATGGACCTTTTAATAAGATGTCCTTGGCTCAGAACTTTGTCTCAGTCTCTTTTATTGTGGGTGGGACAATTTTAAGCCCCATAGTTACCCTTCTTGTGGTCACAAACTAGTAAATGGCAGCACCCTCCTGACCCTAGATTAACATTCTGATCATTCTTAATGAGCAATAAAATATGAAATTTTAGCACACATATAGTTTAGTGTTTTTACCAAATAAAATTAAAAACAAAATTAAATTTAATGATAACCACAATCATTGTTGTAGAGTTTAGTAATCAGGCAATAAATAGCAAGCAATTCACACTAATTCAATGACACCCATTTTTGTATTTTTCTCTTCTTTATTAATTCCTCAATATCTATAACTAGTCTTGAAAATAATAATAATAATGTCAGAAGTAACACAAAACCATTTTAAGATGTACAATGTATTTTATCCACACTTAATGTAGTGTAAGTAGGAGTAATGGGTATTGTGTCTCATTTTATAAATGAGGAAACTGAGTAATAAAGTGATTTGCTCATTGTTACACCTCAGAAGACAGGATTCATACAGCATTTTTTTTCAGAAGTCTTACTACAATTTCTTAATCATCATCATCATCAGCAGCAGCAGCAACAACAAAAGTAGGAACAGCTGAAGCAGCAACAGCATCCATATATTGTCATCTGAAGAGTGAGCATTGTTACATATTCATATGGAATTCAACTCCCCCAAAATAGGTTTTCCATGTTATTAAGGAATTAGAGTTTTGAGTAAATTATAAATGCAGATAGATTACTATTTTTATCAAGAAAGGAATTATAAAGGAGGGAGTCACTAAGTTTGAGGAAATGAAGATATCAAAGGATAAAAGGAGGATAGAGATCAGAAAACAGTTTTGCTACTGAATAGTCTTGGTTTTGTTTCCTGAATTAGCAAAACATATAATCCATGTACTTTGTCTCTTTAGTAGACTTTTACTTACTCACCTTAATGAAAATGATAATATTGCCTCTTGACACCTACAAACTTTGACTTGTGGCATGCATCCTTTGGTGCACTAAATCTTGTCTTTTTGACACGCATGTCATAATATAACCCATATTCTACAATACACTGAGAAGATAGAAAGTTCATGCAATTGATGAATGTCAAGGGAAAATTTAGTTTGAGGTATTGGTCATTGGATGGTAGGAAGAAAAATAATTTATTTTCCTAGGCCTGGGTCCAAAATTCTTTCTGAGAAAAAGTATTTATTTGATTATCCTTTTAGTAAGTCCAAACTCTTCTATATTAGAAAAGCAAGCTCTCCAACTGTTATATTTGCTGATCTGTAGTTGAATTGCCACAAGGGTCATTTTCCCCTCTCTAGACAAGTCATATGACATCTGTCCAGAAATTGCATGTTAACCCTTTTCCTGAAGTGAATTAAATTGCACACATGCTGCAATATTTATATAGTGTTTGCTCTGTGAGTAGATATAGAAAATGTGTTCTCTGACCTCAAAGACTTCTCAGTATGATAGCAGAGACAGGGCAGTAGTATAAGGCATCTCCAATGGAAACATGTAAACAAATACATAACCAATTACAACAGCACAGAAGTGTATATGTTATTGCTGAGGGGCTGCCAGAAGGAATGAACTCTTCACAACTATATGCATTTGAGTGGGCAAGAATCTGCATGCTCAGCTACCCATTCCTGTATACAATAAATGTATTCTTTATGGAGTTAGTCAGAATCCTTATTGGTTTGCTATGTTTTGATTTTGAGCAAATAGCAGCGGCAAATAAATTACATGGCACACAGGGCCTGGAGTTCTGTAACTCCTATTTGCTGAATGTTGACTTTAATCTGTCTTGTTTTCTATTATTAAAAATTATGGTTTTCCCCAGTCTGAACAGTACAGAAGTGGATTCCCATCCTTGAAAGAAAACAGATGAGAACCACTTTTTCTTTATCTCCAATACCCCTGCCAAATAGGGTACTGTGCAATTTTTAACCTATTTGAGACTTTTGAAGTTGTGGTTTTTCATTTACTAGCTCAATGACAGCATTAATTGGATTTTTTGTTTCCTTTCTTGGAACAGGGGGATCTACTTTTGTCTTATGAAGCAATTAAATACATTTTTGAGTTAACTATTCATGAGCATGTGGCTGTCTCTTTTTGAATTTTGTCCTTTATCACTATGTTACACAAAGGACAAAATCACCTCAGCCACTTTGTAGTTCTGCATTTTTATCTTAATATTATCTCATAAAAAACCATATGCATGGGGAAAGGAAGATCTTTTGACATGTCATATTTTTAAAATCTGCTTTAAGTGTTGATAAATGGCTGTGCATAGCTTTGATTATTATTTTAAATTTTTTCCACCTCTTTTTACCTCCCCTTCCACCTGACATATCTTAAAAAGAAAATAAATGAAAAATAGAAAATAACTGGCACAAGAACCAAAGCTGAATTCCACTATAGCCTGCATTTTTCCTAACTTCATTTTTTGGCATAAGTATATTTGGTTAGTAATTCAAAGTGCTTTTTTTCCCATTGCTACCCCACTTTCCTCTCTTACTACTTCCAAATTTCTCCACCCCTAACAATGGGTCAACAAATGTGCTTGGTTTGCAGAGGCAGCTATGTCTCAGATGGTATATTAAAATAAATCCATGATTTCATCTCTGTGAATGTTGCCTTCATTTATACTGACCTATCCTGTACCTCTTGTTCATATCTCATATCTGCATATAAATTCAGCATAAAGGATCCACCACCCAACATTCTGGTTTTTTTAATCTTGTTTTGAGGTGATAAGTCTGACAGTAGAGCACCTGTTTCTAGTATACTCCTCACTCTTAACCAATTTATCTTTGTTTTTTTAATCTTAGGTTTCTTTGATGACTTGCTTTCATTGCTTCTTTTTCTATATTTCTTTATCATTCTGTGGTATATCCTGTGGGCACTCACACCCTGTATCTCTTGAATTTCTTCATTACCCTTTGAATGATATTCATTTTTAGTTCTTTGCATGATTTGCAACCAAACAACCTTGATACAATATTGTTTCTGAAATGTGAAATCTTATTTCCGGTAAAGATCAGTCTTCTTTAATATATATTTTCACGCACACACACACACACACACACACACACACACACACACACTTACACACACATATTTTATACTTATTTATTAATTCCCAAATGTAATCCTGTCAACTTTTTTTTCCTATTCAGTTTCTGATTCAACTTTTCTATTTTTGGTATCTGTTAAAGTTATGTTTGTATTAATAGGTGAGTTTTATAGTTTATAAATTGATGTCATCTGTCTAATAGTCATTCTTCATTCACATTTCTCAAGCAGTGTAGATAATTTGACTAAATCATTCTAAGCACTTCAGAATCTTGCCTAGAAGTATTGGAGGTTGATGCATCCAGCATACCATTGTTCATAAACAGATATTTGGAGGACCTTTCTGTTTCAGTCAGATGATATCATTTTTAGTAACAATTTTTAAAAATAATGATAGAACAACTAAAAACCCCCCAAAAAACATGGAGCCTATCTATTCTCTATTAAAAAAATTAATGCCTATCTATCCTTTATTAAAAAAAAACTAACTGATCTGATAGGGAACCTGTCAACTTTAATATAATTATGAAATATAGTGGTTGTGATCTGAATTATTCATCAACTATTTATTAAGCTGATTCTTTTCCTGCTGATAACACAGTACTATGTATGTGGGGTATACAAAAGGCATGTAAGACCTGGACTTACTTTCTAAAAAGTTATAATCCTTTTGGGAAGATAAAAATCATAGTGTCCTAGGAATTAGGTAAGAGAGCTACATAGATGTAGCTACATTGGCAGAACATTTATTAAATTGTTACTGTGTACTAGGAAATGGGTAAAGGTTGGAGACATAAATATTAGCAAGACTGCATTTGTCTTCAATAGCTTATATTTTAAGGAGGGAGATAGCGCATTTAAGGAAGCTGGAAAGGGGAAGGGGATGGAATGAAGAAGAGTATGGTCTAAGGATGGCCAAGAAATTAGTTTAAAGCCTCAATCATGCTATAGAGTTTTACATTTGATCTAGGAGGTGAGTCAAAGCCCTTGAGTTTGTTCTCACTCTGTTATTTGCTTTCTTTAGGCAAATCAATTCATCTCTCTCAGCCTGTTTCCTCATCTATTAAAATGAGGAGAGGGATTAGATAACATTTGCAGTCTTTTTTATCTTTAAATCCTAGAAAGAACTTTATAAGAATACCAGTAAATGGCACACAGCTTCTACTTCTTCCCCTGCCCACCAATGTTTTGGTGCCTCTGAAACCTATAAATGTTACCTGATATGTCTGCATAGCAAATCATAGTGGGAATTGACAGCAACAAAAAGGTTTGAATACATTTCACTGAAACAGAAACCAATAGTATGAGGTAGAGAAGAGGTTGGAGAAAGTTCTTTTTCCTAACCCAGACGGGAGTCAGGGCTAGAAAAAAACTGCTGAGAAAGTAAATAAGTACTTTCAAGTACTTAGCCCATTTGGGTACTACCTAGGTGGAGCTATCAGGCAATACAAAAATGCAACAATTAGTTCCCAGAAACTTAGTTTGAATGTGAAAATTCTAAAAGGACATTCACAATACAGGCTAATGTATGTAATGAACCCTTGTCTCTTTACCAATATCTCTCTGCAGTCCCTTCTCCCCTAATCTAAAAGAATAAAACCTGAGTAGGTCCTTATTGCTTGATAAGGAATGACATACATTTATCAAATGGTAATGAAAAAAAAAAAAAACCTGAAACAAACAAATGGCAGAAAAAGCTATGGAAACAGGACTTCAGTGTTTAGTGGCCCAGAGGATCAGCATAAAGGGAAGCCCAGCTTTTTCCATTCTTGTTTCAAAACCTATTAAATACATGAATATTAACTCAAAGAATCTATTTTTGTTGTTATCATCATTATTTACTTGTGTTTTTTACTTGTCATGGATTTATTCTCAAGTGATCATTTTGGTAGCTCTTGCTTGAGTTTTTATGGTACCTTGTCTAAAAGTTTTAATTGGTTGTGAAAATTTTTGATTTTTAATTTGCAACTTTCCATAAGAACATATATACTTTAAAATAGCTGGTTTTAAATTTCCATCATGTAATTGTCATGTCTTCCAGTTCTGATGAGAAATTATGATTATGTTGCATATATATTAAAAGATCTCTTTGATTTAGTAAACTGGATCTTATCTAGAGGGGGCCAACAGGTCAAGGATTACAATGGGATTTATTGTCAAGATAACAGTTAGAAATCAAAAACATACTCAAACACCCAAACAACCCATAATAATTTGAAAACACTGACTAAACAACTGAACACTAATCACAGGACAGTGGGGTTTCATTTCCATACTGAAACAAATCACATCTGTCCTCTCAGCTGGTTTATACATATTGTTTTTTTTCAATTTATGAAATGAAGAAAGACCATTAATGTCTTGTAGTCAGATGAAAGTAAATGTTCAAGCCTTTAAAAATTGTATCATCTACTTTAAATAGTTTAGTCTTGATGTTGTCAGGTTATTTTAACAAAGCTGCCAGAGGAAGCTCATGAAATTTCTGTCAGCCTCAAAACACCATCACCAAAAAACACCACCAAAAACAACTGTTAATGTCAGTGGAGAATGATACAATTTCACTGGGGACTAGCACAATTTAACAACAGACTTGCAGTGAATACCAAGCATGACAAAGAAGTAGACATACTTTGTTGTCTAGAAATTTGAGGGAGGTAAAACCACAGCCTCAGACACTTGAAGAAATGTGTGCAGGTTTCATTACTAAATTATTAAGGCTCAAATGGGGACTTGGGCATTTGAAATTTAATGATTAAATTGAGATTTAATAATTACATATCTATGTCTACTAAATTTGTGGTTAGTTTATTGACATTTATAATATTATACTTTTGTATTTAACAATCATTACAATTTCATTAAAGTTCAAGAACTGACCATTTGTTCTTTATTTCTGAAAATATACCCAAGAGAATATTTTTGACAATCACAAAAAGATGGTATCTAGCTATTCCAAGGACGCCTTAGGGTTCTATAGACAGGATATCCTAAATCAAAAAGAAAATACTCCTCTGTCCTTTGCTATGATGAGGGAAGGCTTGAGTTAGGGGGAAATGTGCAAAAAGCAATATTCATCTGTCACAGGAGGTACTATAGCATGCTGCTTGGATTGAAGAGGAACACAACCTTCTTTTCCCCTACTGGTTTGACAAAGCTTGAGTCTGTCATAAAAGTGCACAGTTTGAGACAACCTTCCTACTCTCTTTGTTTAGGTCTAGTCTGTCAGACTTCTGAGGCTATCTGTATGCTATCTATTTGCTGCTCTTGATCAATGATTTTATATTTTTTAAATTTTCAGCCCTGAAACATTATTTTAGTCCACTCACAGCTTTAATGGCAGAGGGGCACAGGGTAATAAATTTAGCCAATAAGTGAATGACCTCATGTCTGGTAGTTGTTCACCTTTGTTCATAGGGGTCTGGAAGAATGGTATGAGTCATTTCAAAGACAAGGACATTGTATTATGTCTCTTCCTCACTCTTGTTACACACTTTGTAAAATACCATGCAATTCTAAATGCACCTATTGAGTTTCTTCTGTACCTAAGAATGTTGTAAGAGCCAAAAGAGCCATAAGCATCGACCTTGACTTCAAGAAGTTTATGATTTGTTTGGGAAAACCATATTTGGATACATAAATCTGAACAATTTAAAACTATAATAAAATGCTAGATTGTGTTATAGAGACAATAGAAATTCAGGAGAAAAAAAGAAGATGGTAATGTGAACTGAAATAATTTGGGAGTCTACCTTTATGGAAAAGACAGAAGTTGAATTAGATCCTGAAGGATATGTAGTTCTGTATTGGTCTCAGAAGCTCCTGGGAAGTATAGAAAGGAGGTTGAAGAATTCTATGGAAGAAAAGAAACCCTGAAAAGTGGAGGTACAAATGTGTTTGAGCTATGGGAACCAATAACAAGGAGAGAATTATGATCCCCTGGAGTGATCATAATCCTGAAATAACTGGAGTCTTGCCTTGCTTGCTAAACCACTTATGGGGTGATTCATTCAGGTAAAATGCTATGTTCATTGGAAAAAGCCTTCCTCATAATGCTGTTGAGAGCTGGTGGATTTAAGTACTTTTCATTTCCCTTATTGTTTACTTCTTGGAGTTTCTTGTTCTTTTAAGTATTGCATTTTCCGTTTTTTTTTCCTGATGGGTTTTTTCTTTAGGTATTATTTTTAATATTTTCAGAATGTGTCTATTATAGAGAATTTAGATAGAGGCACTGGGACCTAAGAGTACTTCAAGGGAGAGGAAACAGTCTTTACCCAGTAATTAATTAAAAAAAAAATATTTCTTCCCTAATTAGCACAACTAAGATCTCTGAAATAACAAAGCAAAGGACAATCTGAATCCTTGGGACTATTTGCCTTAGATTCTTAAAACAACAACAACAACAAACTACAAATGTCCAAGCTGAGTAAGGAATAGCTTGAATACAAAACAATAATAAAAATTGTAATTTTCATGAGATGTTTAGGAAATAATCTCACAGCTTGGCTGGAATGCCATATTTTTCATTTTACTGAAGGAAAACAGAATTATGTTTCAATTTCACAACTTTTTGTCTTCTTATTAATACCTTAGGGATTTCTGAACCTAATTTTTAAAGGAATTGATACTCTGTTCTCTCAATGGGACATATGTGGTTCTGAGTAGGTAGTCCAAATTGCTTCTTGGAATAACAGTTGTCCAGTGTATTATTCAGTCATTTGTTCATCGTGTTACTTAGTTCATTTAAAGTCCCAAAATATTGTCTTTCAAAATAGTTTTCCATTTTACTCCTTAGAATTTTCTGCTCTATTTTGTGATGGCTGCTCCTAAATCACCACCATGTTTTCTATCTATAAGTCTACATGGTATGTGCAGGGAGTATTCTTGGAGACCAGAGTGTAAATCAAGCTCAGCTTGTCACATAGCTGCTGAGGCACCTTATCTCTTCTCCATCCTTCCTGGCATATACTGCTGTTTCAGCATTTCCCAATCAGCTTTGTCCATTGTGGTAAAATCAGATATACACTGTGTGATAAAAACAGGTTGCACAGAGGCAATTCATCCATGCCCTGCCTGGCTGATAAAGAGCAATGCCCTAAGGTGTGCTGTACAAAGAAGGTAATTTGATTTTTGGAACATTGAGAAAGTTTTCTCTTTCTACCATCCACATTACCTTTTCACATTTTCTTTCTAATTCCTTGAATTTCATCATTTTATTTGCATTGAAATTAAAATGTTCTCAGAAGAAATGATATTAGCCCATTACTGGTTAAAAGTTATGTTAAATACTTAGGGAGTGGGAAAATGTCACATGAGAGCACTGAAAATGGGGAAACATAAAGTATAGGAAGGTACCAGGGATCAGAGAAGAAAGAAGACTAAAGATACACTGGACCTTCATAATTTTTTCTAGAAATGATCCCATATATGATTCTTATTATGAGCCTTAGAAACCATCTAGTTTAACCTTATCATTTTGTCCTTGCAGAAACTTTTAGTGGTAGAATCGGTATTTCAACCCAGCCCCCCCCCCTCTCTCTCTCTCTCTCTCTCTCTCTCTCTCTCTCTCTCTCTCTCTCTCTCTCTCTCTCTCTCTCTCTCTCTCTCATTTCCCCTTCTCTTTCCTATTTTTCCTTTCCCCTCTCTCCCTTTCACTTCCCTTTTACCTTCTCCCTCTCCCCTAAAGTTCAGCTGCTAGAAGTATTTTAAAGAATGAATACAAAAAAAAAATCTTCCAAATGGGGCATACATATGCCTAGCCTTCTCTGTACCAAAAGATAATATGAGATATATGTTAGTATGAGGAAGGCTTAGAAAGTCTTTCAATCTTCATAGTTTCTTTTCACATCCTCTAGGAAAACAGGTTTTTTTTTTTTTTTTTACTTTGTGTTGTTACTGACTTTTTAAAATTCTGAAGAGAAAGAAATGTGTAGAAGTAGAATAGTAAGGAACTTTTCTGGGAATATATGGAAGTATATTGGACACATTAGACTACCCCATAAAATAAGCAACTTCCATAGTCCAGGATGCTAAAGGAAATTTACAAAAGCCTAAAACGATCATATAAAAGATGTTAAAACAATTTAATATACACAACATCTCCTTTTCTATTCCTTTATTGTTTTATTTCATGGGGATTTTTTTTTTTTGGCTAAGGCAATTGGGGTTAAGTGACTTGCCCAGGGTCACACAGCTACAGAATGTTAAGTTTTTGAGACGAGATTTGAACTCAAGTCCTCCTGACTTTAGGGCTGGTGCTCTATCCACTGAGCCACCTAGCTGCCACCTAGCTGCCCCTCATGGGAATTTTGTAAAAGAATAGCTTAATGTTGTTGTAAGGAATGGTAATTCTCCTTGAGCCTTGGAGGATGAGGAGATCAAGAAATAAACTTCATAATAAATAAAAACAGAGTATTATCAGAAAATATGAGTAAGGTAAATGCAAATTTAGTGGAGTTAATAGAATAATCAGTACTATAATAAATTTGGAAGATAGGTCTTTTTAAACAAGCATTTTATATTCTGGAGAAGATTTGTCAAGCACTAAGGTCCACAAGAAGAAACAACCTATAATACTCCTGAATGTATTGATGTATTAATAATAAAAGAGAAATAGATTGCATGTTTTTTTCTAATTCAGTGTGACCTATAGACATGATTATTTATGAATTAGTTGGCCCTATTTCTATTTGAGGCTAGAGATTCCCTCTTCTCTGTAATTCTCCATGTGTATATTGAAAGTATATTGAAAGGTGTATATTGAGACTTCTGGAGGTGGAGCCAAGATGGCTGAAATCAGACAGGAGTCCCTATAACCTCCTCTAACCTTCCCTCAAACCCACTGCAGATAAAGCCTCTAGACTGGTTTTGAAATCAAAGAATCCACAATATCTGGACTACAATACATTTCTAGAAGATACTCTGGAAGAACTTCAGAACAGGTCTGTTTCAATTGGGTAGTGGGGTGGTCTGCCAAACCCAGACTGCAGCACAGGGAGACAGGGCAAGGAGCTGGATCAGGGAGCTTGAGCAGGAGTTGGAGCATTGTGGCTTTCACACACCTGGGAGTCTTCTGTGGGCCTCTTGGGCAAATCTGTCCTGATTGTAAGCAGGTGGTTTGGAAGATCTACCTTTTGTGGGGAGTAGATTATGAATCATTGAACTCCTGAAGAGTGCCAGACCTAGCTGCCTAGACACAACACCCTAAAGCAATCAATCAATCAGCAGAACTGCCCAGCACCTGAAATAACTCAATCAGCAGAATTGCCCCAGGGCAAATTAAAGCAGGGGTAGCAATCCTGATCTCAAATCAAGTAAAAGCAAAGATAGATCTAATTAAAAGAGAAAAGGAAGGAAACTATATTTTACTAAAGGGTACCATAGATAATGAAGCAATATCAATACTAAACAAATAAGCACCAAGTGGTATAGCATGGAAATTCCTAGAGGAAAAGTTCAGAGAGATGCAAGAAGATACAGACAGCAAAACTATAATAGTGGGGGATCTCAACCTCCCTCTCTCAGAACTAGATAAATTGAACCACAAAATAAATAAGAAGTTAAGGAGATAAACAAAATGTTAGAAAAGTTAGGTATGACATCTTTGGAGGAAATTAAATGGAGACAGAAAGGAGTTTATTTTTTCTTAGTGTTTCATGGAACTTATACAAAAATTGACCATATGTTAGGGCACAAAAACTTCAAAATCAAATGTGCGAAGGCAAAAATAGTGAATGCATTTTTTTCAGATCCTGATGCAATAAAAATCACATGCAATATAAGGCCAGGAGAAAATAGACCAAAAAGCAATTGGAAACTAAATAATCTCATCCTAAAGAATGAATGGGTGAAACAACAAATTACAGACACAATTACTAATTTCACCCAAGAGAATGACAATAATGAGACAACATACCAAAATTTATGGGATGCAGCCAAAGTGGCAATATGGGGAAATTTTATATCTCTAGTTGCTTATTTGCATAAAATAGAGAAAGAGAAAAATCAATGAATTGGGCTTGCAACTAAAAAAGGTAGAAAAAGAACAAATTAAAAATGCCCAATCAAATACCAAACTTGAAATCCTAAAAATAAAAGGAGATATTAATAAAATTGAAAGTAAAAAACAAACAAAAAAAAACTGGTGAATTAATAAATAAAAGTAAAAGTTGGTTTTAGGGAAAAAAACAACAAAATAAATAAACCTCTAGTTAATTTGATTAGAAACATAAAGAGGAAAATCAAATTGTTAGTCTCAAAAATGAAAAGGGAGAACTTTCCACCAATGAAAAGGAAATTAGAGCAATAATAAGGAGTTACATTTCCCAACCTTATGCCAATAAATTTGATAACCTAAGTGAAATGGAGGAATATATACAAAAATATAGATTGCTCAGATGAACATAAAAGGAATAAATTGCTTAAATAATCTCATTTTAGAAAAAGAAATAGAACACCTCATTAATCAACTCCCTAAGAAAAAATCCCCAGGACCAGATGGATTTACATATGAATTCTACCAAACATTTAAAGAACAATTCACTCCAATACTATATATACTTTTTGAAAAAATAGGGAATGAACGACTCCTACCAAATTCCTTTTATGACATAAACATGATACTGATACCTAAACCAGGTGGAACAAAAACAGAGAAAGAAAATTATAGACCAATCTCCCTAATAAATATTGATGCAACAATCTTAAATAAAATATTAGCAAAGAGATTATAGAAAATCATCCCCAGAATAATACACCCTGACCAAGTAGGATTTATACCAGAAATGCAGGGATGATTCAATATTAGGAAAACTATTAGCATAATTGACTATATCAATAACCAAATTAACAAAAAAATATGATTATCTCAATAACTGCAGAAAAGGAATTTGATAAAATCCAACATCCCTTCCTATTAAAAACACTAGTGAATATAGGAATAAATGGACTTTTCATTAAAATAGTTAGTAGCATCTATTTAAAACCATCAGCTAGCATCACAGCATTTTAACGGTGATAAACTGGAACCATTCCCAATAAGATAATGGGTGAAACATGGTTGACCACTATCACCATTACTATTCAGTATTGTATTAGAAATGCTAGCTTTGGCAGTAAGACAAGAAAAAGAGATTAAAAGAATTAGAGTAGGTCATGAGGAAACCAAATTATCACTCTTTGCAGATGATATGAAAGAAAGTAAGGTGAGAATATGCCATATGGTACCTAGAAAGGAATAAAATGTTTCCCATTGAGAGAGATATTTCAATTCACCCAAAAGAGCCAATCCCAGATGTCATCCAAGGGGAAATTTTTGAAGTCTCTTAATGTAGTGAGCTTGCAGAAAGACTTGATTTAGGGGCCAGCTCTTCTGTGGGCTTCTTTTCTAAATCTTTTTCTCCCTTCGAGTATGTGAAAAAATCTGGAACCTGGTGTGTTTTTTCCAAGATTAGAGCCAATAGGCAAGGCTTTTTCTTCCTGAAGCTCTTCCAACTTCACTTCTTATATAGGGGTGGAACTTTGAGTAATCAAACCCCATCAAAGAAGAGATTTTTATGCAAATGATTTTTGAACTATAGGTTACTTCCCTTTTTTTTTTCCTACAACTTGATTTAAATGTCTTTCCTTGTATGAGATGAAATAGGCTTATATTAAAAAATCCATTGACTTCATTTATGCTATAGTATTGCTAAACTTGGTTTTACAAAGTTTTAAGTTGTTCAATATGACTGAAATTAACTACCTTCTTACTTCTATGCCTTGAAATGCATTTTTTCTTCTAGTGATTCAACTCAATTATTATCAAAACAGATTTCTAGTATTATAGTTATTTTGTTGTCATTTCAGTTATGTCTGACTCTTTGTGATCCTATTTGAAGTTTTCTTAGCAAAAAATATCATAATACTTTGTCATTTCCTTCTCTAATTCATTTTTACAGATGAGGAAACTTAAACAAATAGAATTAAGTGACTTGTCCAGGATCACACAGTTATTAGTAGTCCAAGGTCAGATGTGAACTCAGGAAGATGGATTTTCCTAACTTCAGGCCCTAGCACTCTATCCATGGAATACCCTAACTATTATTGTCATTATCATAGGCATATCAGTCATTAGACTTTTCAGACACTTAACTTAGGGGCATTTTTCTGATTGGAAGCAGCATGGCCCAGGGATATAAGCCCTGAATATGAAGTCAAATTGCCTGGTTTAAAATTGTAGTGCTTTTGTTTTTATGCTTCCACATTAGGCCTTTCCCATTGTTTCCCCCCTTCCATTGGTGTGTGATTCTCTCCTTATTGGTAAAGATCCTGTCCTCTCTAAGGGCCAGGGCAGAGTTGGTGAGAGACAGCTTTATTTCTTATTAATTCCCTGATTAGGGATTATTAGGGATTATAAGGATAATTAATTCCTTAATTAGGGTTGATCAAACTTCAAGTCAATAGTTGGCTTCCAGTTTTGAGTGAGAATATGGGAAGGTCCAAGCCCACTTTAGTTTACTAAAGGAAAAGATTCTACAAAAAGAGAAACATCATTTCCCTGAATTTCCTCTTAGGAAAGATCCAGGGCTCTCTATCTTGGTTGAACTGAATAATAATGTTCCCATTGAGATAGTGCATTCACTCCATGTTGTCTAATAAATATTCTTCTATGGTTACAATCTTTGATTTCTATGTTGCTATGATTTGGATACATTTTTTTTTTGCTATCTTCTATGTGTGTTTATTGTGAAACTGGTATTAGACAGGAAAGGAATCAAGCTTTGGACATAGAGCACATCTCTGAATCAAAACTTAGTTCAAACCAAAACATATTCCCTAGACTAATAATATTTAATCATTAATTAAATGATAATTAATATAATTAAATAATATTTAAGGGAATCCTAGTCTGGTACTACCTTTTCTTTTTAAGTAAGCAGAGTAGTGGTTTCTATCCCCAACCTCCCCTTTCCCTTCCTGTCAAGAATGAAAGTGTCTCTTGGAGAACAAGGAGGAATGACATAATGAGGAGCTTTCTTGTTATATGTGTGCCCATTTCTCTCATTACATTATCTTGTACTTTAAATATATCTTGTACACACACTACCATTTTTGTATTTTTATATCCATATCTTACTATATAATCTTGACACATTATGTGTTTAATAAATAATGTTAATTATTTTTTTTTTGTTTTAGCCTTTATAGCTAGTTTGCATCTTCTTTGAAAATCTTTTTACTACCTAAAAAAGCAGCTATAATGGTCCAGGCCAAATTTCCTTACCATAATAATTATTTTCCTGTTATATAGCATTCACATTTATGTAATAGTTTATAAGGTTTACATATATTATCTCATTGGATCGTAGAAAGAGCTCTATGAAATAGGAAGGGTTTATGAATTTGATGAATTTAGCAGAATTGGTTAAGAGAATTGTCTGAGGCTATTTACCAGCACTAGGATGACTGTGAACTCCTTACCTGTTGAAGGAAAATTCTTCTAATATCTGCTCCAAGATTGGGTCTGGAACATCTAATGTGTCTAAAGTATAGATGTATCTTGTAACTACAAATGATTTGGAAAGAAGCTCAGTATCCTAAATCAATGGCAAATGTATGTTTTCTTTCCATCTATCACAAGGCAGTGTTAGCAATGGTGATTTATTTAGTGTGGCAAACCTCTGTCCTGCTAGTTTTCTTGATTAAATTTGCTACTAGATTCTGTATGAACTGTTTTGGGGGGCAACATGAGAAAGCTTAGTCACCATTTTGTTCATCATTTTTATTAATCTATGCTTTAAAAAAAAGTATTTGTGTAATTCCAAGAAGTGCTGAATTTCACTCTTCTTCAGCCTAAATAAGACATAATTTATCTCTCCCTGATGCCTGGTTACTGACAAATCCCCAGGCATCCTTGTTGGCTTTTAAAATCAATCCTACCTTGTTTTTTTCTCAGCATATCAGAACAAACACAAGGCATAGTAGTGTAATGCTTGTTTTAGGAATTGCAGATTTTGATATTTAAAATGTGCTGATACACTCTGATAACTGCAATTAAAATTTATCAAAATATGGCAGTACATTCTGCTCCCTACACACTATTTACTCCAGTGTAATGGTACTAGCTTGATGGTTTTTTTTTTTTTTTATCCATCATTATTTGTTTAATTTTCTCTTGATCACCTTTCAAAGTAAGTCAAACCACATTTTTCCTTTCAAAATATTAAACACTATTAATGTTCTTAAATCTCCAATTTATTTACTATGTAAGCAATATGCAAGAGATGAATATTAGTGGCTAGCTCATTAGTAAGCTATCCATAAATCCATTTTTTTGAATTTTATTCTGAATTTAAGAAATAAAACAAGCATTTCCAAAACATAATAGGAAAAAATATTGCACATGTCCTCCAGTTCTATTTAAAACAATTTGCTATTTCTTTTAAATACATATTAAACTAATCATGTAGCTTTCTTTTCTTTTTCTTTTCTTCCCTTACTCCAAGAAATGGATACTATTACACACACACACACACACACACACACACACACACACACACACACATATATATATTTGTTCTTCTTACACACACTTTAAAAAAATCAATTCTTTCCTTGGATTTAGATAGCATGTTCCTTTAGAGGTCTTTTGTAATTAATTTGAGAATTTGTAGTCAAAATGATAGTTGCTCAAAACTTTTTAAAAAATTATATTTATTTAATACATTAAATATTATCATTTAGAGTTAATATATTATACATTAAATATAAAAATAAATTTAAGTAAAAATTTAAAATTTAAAACAATATTCCTGTTACTACACTGAACATCCTCTGATGCTGCTCATTCTGCTCTTCATTATTTCATATATTGTATCTATATTTTTCTACGATTATCAAGCTCACCATTTCTTACAATATAGTAGTATTCTTACAATATATGATAGTGTTCACAATCATATACCACAGCTTGTTTAGCCATTCTCTAATTGATGGGCATCCTCACAATTTCTGGGGTTTTTTGCTACCACAAAAAGGACTGCTATAAACATTTTAGAATAAATAACTGATTTTCTTTTTTCCCTGATCATCTTTGAAAATAAAACCTTGTAGTGGCACTGCTTGGTCAAAGGATACACACAGTTTTATAATTCTTTGGGTGTAATTGCAGTTTGCTTTCCAAAATGGTCAGATCATTTCACAGTTCTACCAACCATGTATTAGTGTCCCAATTTTTCCACATTCCCTGCAACATTTGCTGCTTTTCTCCTCAATCACTTTAGCCAGTTTGATGGATGGTAAAATGAAATCCTGAGGATGTTTTAATTTGTATTTCTCTGATCAACAATTGTTTAGAGCATTTTTTCACATCATTGTAAATTGTTTTAATTTCTTCATCAGAAAACTGCCTGTTGCTACTCTTTGGCCATTTATAAATTGAGGAATTACTCATAATCTTATAAATTTAACAAAGTTCTTTATATATTTGTGAGATATAATTTTTTCCTCCAAATTTGCTTTGCTTCTGATTTTGGCTATGTTGGCATATGACTTCCAGGCCCAGGAAGAGACCTGCAATAAAATAAAGTTCAGCAGCTTAAATTAATGCATTTATTGTCTGAGAGGAGGCTTGTGGGGAGAGAAAATCTTACAAGGGAGGAAAGAGAAATAAAGTTCTTCAGCTGCTCAAAGGGGAGAGAAAAGGGATGGAAACAACACAGTTTCTACAAGCTTTCAAAAAGAGGATGGGGATTAAGGGAGAAGACATCTGTAGATGGGATGAGCTAGCAAATAACATTCTGAATGTGCAGCCTCTGCTCAATATTTCCTTGAGCTTTTCAAGGTTGGCCTGGCCTGGCAGTCATCCCCACATTCATCTAGAGTTCAGTTTGCAAAGAATCATTGGCATGTCAAACAGCTCTGAACTTCAGAAACCCTTCTAAGTGACTGGTTATAGTGTAATTTCATTGTCCTGCTGCCTTGTCAAGAAGGGAAGTTCTAGCATATAGTATAGTCATTACAGAACTCATGTCCAAAGATGCATTTATTTATAGAAAATCTCCTGAAAGAGACCCCAAAATTAAAACCCCAAGGGATATCATGGCTAAATTTCAGGACTATAGCAATAAGGAACAGATTCTGCTAGCAGCTAGAAAGAAACAATTCAAATACCAAGGATTAATAATTAGAATCACACACGATCTGTCAGCCTCCACATTGAAGGATCGAAGGGCCTGGAACCAGATATTCCAAAGGGCAAAGGAACTTGGATTACAGCCAAGAATAACTTATCCAGCTAGAATGAGCATTATCCTCCAGGGAAGGAGATGGTCATTCAATGATATAGGTGAATTTCACCTATTTCTAATGAAAAGACCGGATCTGAACAAAAAATTCGACATCCAAACACAGAACTCAAAAGATGCATAAAAAGGTAAAAAGGAAAGGACTCTTGAGAACTTTATTTTTACTAGGGGGATACTTAAAGTTTGGGGTATAATTAACTAGATATTACTTTGATAATATGAAAAAGAGAACTAGCGGGGAAAAGATTGTCATACTGGGGAAAAGAGAAAAAGTGGTAAAATAAGATCTAAAAAAAAGGAGGTAAAAACAAGGTAAAATCTCTTGAAGAGGCAAAGAAAACCTAATATAACTGAGAGAAAGAGGGGAGGGAGATGAGCATTGTGTAAATCTTACTCTCATCAGGTTGGGCTCTAAAAGTGTATATCAGACATTTGAATTCACATAGAAACTTGTCTGTTGCTAGAGGGAAGTGGGAGGGAAAGGAGGAAAAGTAAGGGACTAACTAATAGAAGGGAAAATAGAAGAATCAGGGGAAAGGAGTAAAAACAGGGGGAGGGGATGTAAAGGGTTGAGTATTGTTTGGGGGAAGGGGTCATTAAAAGCAAAGTACTGAGGAGGGGGGAAGGGAGAAAGGGGAAAGGAAAGGGGAAAACATAACTTGGGTAAATAAGATGGCAGGAAATAAAGAATTAGTTATTCTAACTGTGAATGTGTATGGGATGAACTCTCCCATAAAGCAGAAGCAGATAGCAGACTGGATTAAAAACCAGAATTCCACAATATGTTCTCTACAAGAAACACATCTAAAACATAGTGACACATATAGGATGAAGGTAAAAGGCTGGAGCAGAATCTATTATGCTTCAGGTGAACAAAAAAAGCAGGGGTAGCAATCCTTATCTCAGATCAAGTAAAAGCCAAGATAGATCTAATCAATAGAGATAAGGAAGGAAACTACATTTTATTAAAGGGTACCATAGATAATGTAGCAATATCAATACTAAATATATATGCACCAAGTGCAATAGCATCCAAATACCTAGGGGAGAAATTAAGAGATGCAAGAAGAAATATATAGCCAAACTCTACTAGTGGGGGATCTCAACCTTGCTCTCTCAGAATTAGATAAATCAAACCACAAAATTAACAAGAAAGAAACTAGGGAGATAAACCAATTGTTAGAAAAGCTAGGTATGATAGATCTATGGAGAAAGTTGAATGGAGACAGTAGGGAGTTTACTTTTTTCTCTGCAGTCCATGGAACCTATAAAAAAATTGACCACGTGTTAGGGCATAAAAACCTCAAAATCAAATGCAGAAAGGCAGAAATAGTAAATGCATCTTTTTCAGATCATGATGCAATAAAAATCACATGCAATATAAGGCCAGGAGAAAATAAACCAAAAGTTAATTGGAAATTAAATAATCTAATCCTGAGGAATGAATGGGTGAAAGAGCAAATCATAGACACAATCATTAATTTCATCCAGGAGAATGACAATAAGGAGACAACATAGCAAAATTTGTGGGATACGGCCAAAGCGGTTATAAGGGGCAATTTTATATCTCTGGATGCTTACTTGCATAAAATAGAGAAAGAAAAGATCAACGAATTGGGGTTATTATTAAAAAAAAACTAGAAAAAGAACAAATTAAAAACCCTCAATTAAATACCAAATTGGAAATTCTAAAAATAAAAGGAGAAATTAATAAAATTGAAAATAAGAAAACTATTGAGTTAATAAATAAAACTAAGAGTTGGTTCTATGAAAAAACCAACAAAATAGATAAGCCTTTAGTTAATTTGATAAGAAAAAGGAAAGAGGAAAATCAAATTGTTAGTCTCAAGAATGATAAGGGAGAACTTTCCTCCAATGAAGAGGAAATTAGAGCAATAATTAGGAGTTACTTTGCCCAACTTTATGCCAGTAAGTTTGATAATCTAAATGAAATGGAGGAATATCTACAAAAATATAGATTGCCCAGGTTAACAGAAGAGGTTGTAAATTATTTAAATAGCCCCATATTAGAAAAATAAATAGAACAAGCCATTAACCAACTCCCTAAGAAAAAATCTCCAGGCCCAGATGGATTTACATGTGAATTCTACCAAACATTCAAAGAACAATTAATTTCAATATTTCAAAAACTATTTGAGAAAATAGGGACAGAAGGTATACTGCCAAAATCCTTCCATGAGCCCCATATGGTGCTGATAGCTAAACCAGGTAGGGTGAAAACAGAGAAAGAAAACTATAGACCAATTTCGATAATGAATATTGATGCAAAAATTTTAAATAAGATATTAGCAATGAGATTACAGAAAGTCATCCCCAGGATAGTACACTATGACCAAGTAGGATATATACCAGGGATGCAGGGCTGGTTCAATATTAGGAAAACTATCAGCATAATTAATTATATTAATAACCAAATTAACAAAAAACATATGATTATCTCAATAGATGCAGAAAAAGCCTTTGATAAAATCCAACACCATTTCCTATTAAAAACACTAGAGAGTATAGGAATAAATGGGCTTTTCCTTAAAATGATCAGTAG
>JAJPUD010011670.1:0-34279 GCA_023553655.1 Myrmecobius fasciatus
GATGAGTATGATTTCCTCAGACTTTAATGTTCCCTGGAAGAGAGAGAAAACTCATAAGCAGGGGGGAGTATGTTCTTAAACTTTAGGAACAGACTAGAAAGTCAATCAAGAAGACTGTGGGAATCAAGAACAAGGTGCCTGATAGATTAAATCAAAATACAAGTCACTCACCTTCTCTTTGGCTTAGTCTTCCTACCCATTAAATGCAGGTAATAATACTTGACCAATCTTCTTCACACGGCTATTGTGAAGATCATAATATGTTGAGTTGCTTTGCAAAGACCTAAATATTTATATTTTTATTTATAAGGGATTGTTATAATTATTATACCTGGAAGGTCCCGTAAAATGGGCATAATAGCTTTTGTCTTTCTCACACCTCTTGGGGTCATGAAGAAGAAAGTGCCTTGTAAACTTAAAATTATTATAGAAATGACACATCCTTCTCCTCTTCTTCCTCCACACCTGGTTCGATCTTATTCTGTCACTTCCTTCAGATAAAGCCTTGGCCAGGAATTTTTTCTATAATGCCAGTAGATGATTGACGTATACTCTTTTCTAGAAAGAGTATCTAAAATTCAATTTATCATTTGCTTCTCTGAAATCAGGTCATCTTCCTGACTTCCCTATTTCTATCAATGGGGCTTTGCAGACATAAAATATGCTCATAAATACAGAGTAATGTCACAGTGCTTTCATGCCTTTCATTTCTCCTTTCTCATGCTACATTTCAAAATCAGATCAATTCTGTCTATATGACACTTGAACTTGAGTTTTCTGGTCCCATAGCAGTTCCCTAGCAAAGGCCTTTCCCTTAACCCTAGTAATAAGTAGACTCCTAACTGGTCAAGTCATCTTCCTGGAGCCAAATGTGGATCATTTGTGGCATTTCAAGGCAGCTAGGTAATCCTGGTATTAGGAAGGCCTGAGTTCAAATCCAACTTCAAACGTTTCTTTGAAGTTATTTAACCTTGGCCTGCCTCAGTTTCCTCAAATTTCAAATGGTAATCATAATAGTACCTACTTCACAGAGTTGCTGGAAGGTTCAAATGAGACATTTGTAAAGTGGCTTAGCATAATGCCTGGCACATAATAGTCACTTAATAAATTATTTATTTCCTTTCTCCTTGTGGTGTAAAAAAACACTAATTTTGGACCAAAAGAATTTGGCATTTGACTCCTAGCTTTGTCCCTAATTGTGGCTTTGATACATATGTGCCACAAGATACAGCCTTCAGTCTAGGAGGGCGAAGATTCACATCTCCAGAATTTAGCTTTTACATCTGTAAAATAGGTTAGATAATCTGTTTGGTCCAATGATCCTATATCTCCTACTTTGAAATCTTCATTGATTTTCCATTACTACTGAAGAATCCCTCAACTACTTACCCTGGCATTGCAGGCTCTTCATAATCTGGATTCACTTCATATTGTGAATGGCAGAGTGGTAGTTACTTACCACCACTTACTAGTTGTGTGACCCTAGGCCAATTCTTTAATTTCTCTGTTTCACTTTTCTCATCTGTAAAATGAAAATGGGGTGCTTTCCCCCCTGAGTTAACAAGTATTTATTAAGCAGCTACTAACTGCCAGGTTCTGGGGGGGGGCGAAAGGACAAAAAATGAAATAATCCCTATTGGAAAGGAGTTTACATTCTAATGGGGGTAGACTTGATGGCCCCTTTCAGCTCTAAATCTGTAGATTTAGCTTTAAATCCTATAATCTTTGAACATCAGGCCTCGATGTTCTGCATTTCAGTGGAACTGGACAACTCTCAGGCCCTGGACAACATCTTGTGTTTTTCCAACTCCATCCCCATTCTCCTCCTACCTTTGTCATAATCATGCCCATCCTTTTGAGGTTGACCTCCAATGCTACTTCTTCCATCAAGCCATTACTGATCTTTCTTCTCCCAGTGAATATTTGTTCCTCTAACTTCATAGCACTTTATATTTTTCCTGATTGCTCTGTCTTGTTTTATAACTATTTGTGTCCATCCATGTGTCTGATCTCTGGTATGGGGTCCTTGAAGACAGGTAGAGTTCATGTCTCATGTGCTGGAAGTAGAGTGGGCAGATGTAGCTCATCTGTCCTGTACCCATCCTGTGCACTCATGTGTTCCTCACAATCATGTGAGTTAGACAGAATGGATATTGTTTCATTTATTTACAGGGGAAAACATGAGGTCTAGAGCAGGAGAATATTTTTCTCAAAGTCATATAGCTAATAACTTAGAGTTATGACAAGAACCAAGGTCCTAGAGTCCTGGGTTCAAATCCTGTGACTGATATTTAGTACCTGTGTGACATTGGGTAAGTAATGTAGCCTCCCTGGGCCTCAGTTTCCTCATTTATAAAATGAGACATTTAAACCTGATATCCTCTGAAGTTCTTTCCTCCACTAGTTCTAGCTTCCTTAGAATATAATAAGTCACAGATGGAAGGAATCTTTAAAATCATCTCCAGGGATTCTTAATCTTAAATTCTTGAATTTAGCTTTTTGTTTGTTTTCTTGTTTTTTAGTATTTGCTATTTCAGCATAATTGGTTTCCTTTGTAATTCCACTGACTTTATTCTATGCATTTAAAAACATGATTCTGAGGAGTCCTGTAGCCTTTACCAGACTGCCTAAGGAAACTGTGACACATTTTAAAAAAGGGTTGAGAAGCCCAGATTTGCAAAGAAAGAGAAAAAACATGCAAATGTACAAAAATAGCTTTTCAGCAGCTTTTATGTGGCAGCAAAAAAACTGGAACCAAAAGGAGTATCCATCAGGCTGAACCAATTACGGTATATTAACGTGATGGGACACTATTGTACTGTAAGAAATGATGAAGGGAATGGGTTCAGAGAAACCTCAGAAGACTTTTATGAACAGATGAGGAGTGAAGTATGAAAAACCAGTAGAACAATTAATACAATAAGAACAACATTGTAAAGACCCTGATCAATGCAACGACTAATCACAATTCCATAGGACATTATAAAACATGCTACTCACCTCCTGACAAACCAGCGATGGTGTCAAAGTGCATATTGAAACATTTTAAAGAGGTATGGCCAATGTAGGAATTAGTTTTACTTTACTGTACCTATTTGTTACAAGGGATGACTTTTTTCTTTTGTCCAACAGGGGAAGGCAAGATGAAGAAAAAATAGATTTCTGTTCATTGAAAAGATAAATAAATCTATAATAAAAAGAAAACATATCAAATGATCTCAACTCCCTCATTTTACAGATTAAGAAACTGAGGCTTAGGTTATGCAGTTCCTTAAGGTCAAGCTAGTAAGGTGAAGAACTAGGATTCTAACCTAGGTTTCCTGAGTCAAAGACTAGTACTCTTTTCAGGGGCATTTCCCACTGCACTTTGTGTGGACCTTGACACAGAACTGAAAGATTCATCTCCTCCTAATCTTCAGTGAGGCTCCACAAAGGGCAGCCTGAGTTTTTGAAAGATAGCAGGCTAAGAATGAAAGGGAGAAATACTTCATAACTCAGGTTGGACAGAATGAAAATATTGCCTTCTCCCAAACCATATTCTTCAAAATGCCTGCCTAAGTCATATCACCCCAGAACACTGTGATTATTCAAGAATGGAGGCAAAACAGGGATCTCAGGAAAAAGGGTTCATGATATTTGGGGCCATTCTAGCTGATGTATATAAGAAAGGACATTGACAAACTAGTATACATCCACTTTATTCTTAGAAATTGCACAAGACAGTTTGCTTCATATCTGCTTTAGGTCCTGTTACCCAAGTCTTTGACTCATCACAAATATACAAGTATTAACTTTTCTGTGTAATTTAGCAAATTCTTTGTAAATATTGTCATTTCTTAATGTTTCCAGATCTGAACTGTCATTTCGGGGTAGGGGTGCAGAGATAAGGATGAATGGGAAGAATGGAAGTCATTAGTCTGAGTCTCTTCCATGAACCTAACACTTTCCAAGGTTAAGAACATATTACAATGATATGTTTTTCTCTATTCCCTTCTTCAAGTCTTAGTCCCCCCTAGGTCTTCCCTATGGAGACACTAAGGAATAATAATGAACTAACAAGCATTTATTAAGCACCTACTAAATGGCATGAACTGTTAGGCACTGAGAATCCAAAGACAAAAATGTAATGGACCTTGCCTTCCCAAGAGCTAATATTCTATAAGAAAAGACAACGTATATACCTATATTGTTTTTACTCATTTCAGTCATTTCCAACTCTTCATGACTCCTTTTGGGGTTTTCTTGGCAAAGACATTAGAGTGGTTTGCCTATTTCCTTCTATAGCTTATTTTACAGATCAGGAAACTGAGGTAAGCAGTTAAGTGACTTATCTAGGGTCACACAACTAGTGTCTGAACCTAAGTCTTCCTCACTCTAAGCCTAATACTCTATCTACTGTACCACCTAACTATCCATGTACATCTACAAATATATATAAAATAACACAACATAATTTTGTAAGGAGGAAAACCTTAGTAGTGGGAGCAGAAAAGATCTTACATAAGTAGTAATATTTGAGATAATCTTTGAAGAAAACTGGGGATTCTAAAAGGCAGAAGTGACATAAGAAGCATTGGGTCAGACCATGTAAAGACAAGAAGGGAGATGAAATGGTTGGATAAAGCTTTTTCTTCTCCATTATCCAATTTGATCCTTATAACTGTCCTTGTAAAAGAGTCAGGGCATTTATCTCCATTTGACAGAGGAGGAAATTGAGTCTCAAAGAAGGAAGTGAATTGGCTAGGTCAAGGAATATTTACGATTGAGTAACTTTGAGGACAGAACTCCAAGTTGCTTTCCAGAATGACTAGATCAATTCATAGCTCCACCAACAGTGCATTAGTATAACTGTTTTCTTTAAGTCCCTCCAACATTTGTCATTTTTCTTGTCAGCTATGCTGATAATTGTAAGATAGAACTTCAGAATTGTTTTAATTTGCATTTCTTGAATTAAGAGTGATTTGGAACATTTTTTCACATGACTGTTGATAGCTTAGATTTTTTCCTTTGAAAACTACCTGTTCATATTCTTGAACCATTCATATCAGCTGGAGAATGACTGTTATTTTTATATATTTGAATCAGTTCCTTATGTATCTTTTCACTTCATATTTCTTTGTGTTTGTACTACTAACCACTTTTTAAATGAAAAAAGTGCCTTGTAAAGTTTAAAATATGCTAGACATATAAGCTATTATAATTATTTATATTATTAATCATCATATAACATTTATTATATTTATATTACATATATAGTATTTATTTTAATTTGTATGTTATTATAATTCCAATTTTATCACAATTCCAATTTGATGATTTTAAGTCACTTTCTAGAATCATTTAAAGCTTACCACATCTTACTTTCCTCCCATCAAGCCAATGAGATAATCATTGTATTAGAATCATGTCTTCACAGTATTGAGGGACAACTTAGATGTCATTGAATCTAACATGGACCTGAAAAGGAGTTTCTTACAGCATCCCAACAAGTAGTACCTTCCAGGGATGAGGAACTTATTCCTTTATGAGGTATTCCTCAGCTCCCTTTTCTCCAGTGTGTTTTACCTCAAGCAGCCACTTAATAGTTCCTTGCCCACTTAATAGTTCCAACTCTGGCTCAATCCATTGACAAGTCTTGTTATCATTTCTACATTTCCCATATACATTTCCTTCTCTCCACCCAAAGAGCTGTCACCCTGATGTAGACTTAACACCTCATGTCTAGCCTGCTGGATGCTCCTCCTGCCCTATTTCTCCTCACCCTAATTTATCTTCCACTCAACTGCCAAAGTAGTTTCCTTAAAATGCTAAAAAATGATCATGTCATAGCTCCTCTGCTACCCCCCCAACTCAATAAACTCCAGTGGCTCCCTATTACCTCCTTGCAAATATTAAACCCTCTGTTTGGTATTCAAAACCCTTCCCCTCTTCCTACCCTCCAATTATACTGGCTTTATTGCTGTTTCTCACACACTGCACCTCCAATATCCCTGCCTTCTCAATGTCTGTTCTCCATGTCTGGAATACCTTCCCGCTACACTTGTGCCTCCTAAGTTCACTGGCTTTCTTCAAGACTCAGCTCAAAACCAAATTTTTGCTGCAGAAAACTTTTCCTTGTTTTCCCTTTCCTTCCTACACTGCTGCTGCTGTCTTCTTTATAAACCCTTCCATTTACTCCATATGTTATCATTTCTGTAATTATTTGCTCACCATTAAAATGTGAGCTACTTGCAGGAATTGATTGTGTTTTTACATTTCTTTGTATTCCTTATCACAGTGCCTGGCACATAGTAAGTAAATGTTTGATAAATGCTTGATGATTAAATGCTATGAGAGACAGCTGGGTGGTACAATGAATATAATGCTGGACCTCAAGTCAGGAAAATCTGAGCTCAAATACAGCCTCAAATATTTATTAGCTGTGTGATCCTGGCAATTATTTAACCTCTTTCTGCCTCAGTTTCCTCATCAGCATCTACCTCCAGGGTCTGACATAGGGACCAAGTGAGATATTTGTAGAGAGCTTGGCAAAGTTTAAAGCAAAGTATACTAGTTGTTATTATTAAAAGAAAAAACACTATATTTTAGTCAAAGGATCCAGGGTTTAATTCCTACATTGCTACTTAGAACCTATGTGATCATGGGTAAATCTTTTTCTGTTAACCTTGATTTCTTCATCTGAAAAATGAGATAGGTAGATTTAATGTTCTTTAAGGTTTTTTGTTGCTGTTTTTGTCATGTCTGACTCTGCAATTACATTTGGTGTTTTCTTGGCAGAGATACTAGCATGGTTTGCCATTTCCTTCCTCAGATCATTTTACAGATGAGGAAACTAAGGCAAACAGGATAAAATGACTTGCCTGTGCCTGAGGCTAGATTTGAACTCAGGAAGACCAGTCTTCTGGATTCCAGACCTGATACTATATTCACTGTGCTACCTACCTGTATTTTAAGGTTGTCCAAAATCTATAAGCCCATGATCCCTTTTCAGCATCACAGCTTTTCAAATACATGAGGATAATTATAACCTTATTCTACAGATGAGGAAACTGAGTAAGTTCCAGGGAGGTACAATGACTTCCTCATCATCATCATATAGAAAGTAACTATTGGAGCCATTACTAGAACTCAAGTGTCTAATATCAGATCCAGTTCCCCTTCCACCACTCAGTGAATTAGTGAGCAGAGCAGAGACTCTCATCTAGATTTCATATGGGTTCATGTACTATTTGGTCAAAATCACACTGGGAGGACACACAAAATTACATAGAGGAAAATTCAGACTTCTTGTCTTACAGGTCCATAATTTGCTCTCATCCCTTCCCTTATCTCTACCCCCTCAACAAACAGTGGCCTTAGGATAGGAGGAGACCCCTGAATAATCATGGAACACAGCTGAATACATTTGTTTCAAGCAAACACTAAGGGTCTAGGGTTTTATGAGCCCTCTCTATTCTGAGCTCACAGACACTGTGGCTACTTTATGAGAAGTCCAGAATGTGCCAGACAAGGGATGTGGTTTGGCTCTCTTATCTGGAGGCAAATCCATTGGCCAGGATCCAGATTCATATATGTGGGGTTCACATGAGACGGATCTCCCATTATGTCATATCCTGGACCGGGAATTTGTGTCAAAACCTGAAGCATTTTTTTAATGAATTCCAGGAACATAAGTGATGAGTGGCAGTAGTTTTGTGGTTTACTTGTAAGGCGACCTTTATTAATTTCAAGGAAAAAAAAATTAAAGTTTACCAAGTTTTTGCCCAAGGAAGAACTGAACCTGGAGTCAAAGATCTTTCTACTTGCTACCTATATGACTTTAGGCAAATCTGTAAAGTGAGAAAGGTAGATTAGATGATGTCTACAATCCCTTCCAGCTCTGAATCCTATGGTTTTAAGAAGAAAATACATTTTCTATGGACAGTGAGATGGTACAATATGAAGCCCTGGGCTTAGAATCTGAAAGACTTTTACTTTCCTATCTTCAGATCTGTCTTCAGATACTTATTAGCTGTATGACCCTGGGCAGATTATTTAACCCTATTTGTCTCTGTTTCCTTATCTGTAAAATGAACTGGAGAGGGAAATGGCAAACCATCTTTGCCAAGAAAATGCCAAATGGGGTCATGAAGAGCTAAACATGACTGAAACAACAGAACAAATGCATTCTATAAATGCTTGCCTTTTCTTTTTCCCTTGCCTAAAGTCTAAGGGGTAATAAGTCACTGAGGAAGAATTGATAGGATATCCCCCAGGTGGAAATGGTGTGGATCTGGACCTGTTATAAACCTCCAGACACCCACAGCTTAGGGCAGAGCTAGTCCTTGCCAAAATCAATAGTTCTGGGTTTGAGTCTCAGCTCTCTAATCCATCAGCTAGTAATCACTTTTCTGGGACTTCAGTTTTCTCATATGTAAAATAAAAGGGTTTGATCATTAAAGATCCTTCCATCTCTAACTTCCTATGTTATAATATCCATGTCCCTTTCAGCTCAAATATTCTATGGTTTAATGTTCCTTTCAGTTCTGACATTTGAAGGGCTCTTCTAGCTCTAACATTCTATGTTGGGAAGAACTTCTAACTCTGTTGTCTCATGTTTGTTCTGAGGCACTGCAGTTTTTCTCTTTTATTAAATCATAAATGCAAATAAATAAATAAAAACCAAAAACAGTGTCCCTCTCCTTCTTCCTCCCTATTCTAATCATTCTTCCTGTTCCAGATAACTTTCTAGTCTATGATATGTCTTTTTATTCCTATCTTTGTATTAATTGAAAATCAAAGCAATCTGAGTCCAAATTCTCATCTCTGACACAACATCTATGTAGCCTTGGTGTCCATTTAATCTTTATGAGCCTCTTCTATAGAAATAAATGAATGAAAAAGAAAAGAAGAAATATAAAGGATCAATACAATTATTATATCAGTTCAAATCTAAGATGTTAGGTGACAACTGAGAAAATTATTATGGCTATACCTAAGTTGTTTGCCTGAGATGCCAACATATCAGAGGGGACAACTCTCTTTCCCCCAGCTGTCCCCTATATGGAGTCTATTATGGGACTCTATCTTAAGGACATGAAATATAGAGCTGGGATCATCTACTCAACCACCTCATTTTACAGAAGGGGAAACAGGAGACCAGGTACTTTATCCAAGGTCATATAAGTAGTACATAGCAAAACCTAGATTACCACTATACCATACTACTTCTCATCCTCATCACAGCCAAAAAACAAAACAAAATAAACAAACAAAAAAAGTTCTTCTAAACTAGGAGCAATTGATGGTAGAGTAAAAGGTAACAACAGTCAACAGGCTGCTGTTTGGAAGCAAAAGGAGGAAGTCACTCTAACCCTTTTAGGTTGGTCTTGTCTCCCACCAAATATCATAACAAACCACTGTACCCTGGAGTCCAGTTTACTCCCTTAAGCCAATACAAAAACTGGGTCCTGTTACACAGGTTGCAAACTGATGAGTAGTCTTTGTGGATATTAGGCTACAGAAGTCTTTCGTACCTATTATGTGCCCTCCCTATGCTAAGCCATACAGGGACCAAAACCCTATAGAGAGGTTACCCCAAAATTATTTAGCCCTGTTTCTCTTGCTTCCAATATTGCTGGGAACTATCAGGTCCAGTATCCTAAAGACCTAACAGCATAATGAGTAGAACACTAAATTTGGGGTTAGAGAATCTAAGTTCAAATTCCAGCTCTGTTACCACTCCCCATGTGACCTTGGCCAAATTCCTTCCCTCTTATGGTTCTTACTTAGCTCATCTGTAAAATGAGGAGTCAAACAAAATCAGGGGTCCTCTTTTTTGTATCACAAACTCTTTTAGCAGTCTGGCCCCTTTTCAGAATGATCTTTTTTTAAGAGAACAAAATAAAACACACAGGTTTACAAAAGAAAGCAGTTATATAAAAAAACAAGTTCACAGAACTCAGGGAAAAGATCAGTTAATTAAATGATCTCTAAAGTACATTCTGTGATCCTTCTTTCAGCTGGGCCTTTGAGAGAAGCATCAGCCTTAATTTCATTTTTACATTAGGGAAAGAGGCATTAGGTTATATTAGAAAGAGTCCTAGTACATCTGGGTTCCTCATCCAAGTATCTGGTATTTCGAGCTTATATATCTCAATTTCCTTCTCTATAAAATTAAGGTGTTTGGATTAGATGGTGGCTGAGATCCTTTTTAGCTCTAGATCCAAGAAACTGTGGCCTTGGTACCAGTACTCCAGCCTTATTACCCTACCCTCCAGCAACTTTCCTTCGGTTTCCTCTGAACTTTCCCTTTACCCCATCATAGCCTGCTCTGAGATCAACTTCATCAACCTCAGGTTGAGTATGGGTGATGAATGTGTGTTTCCTTTGCCAAGGGTCTTTGTTCCAGCAGCTTGTTTTCTGACTGGGAGTGAGGGATGAGGAAGGTAGAAGAATTGCTATTATCAAGCCAAAGTAACTGCTTTTCATTACAGTTCCAAATAAAATATGATAAGATCATGAAAGATTTTTAAGTTATATGCAAGACCAGAGGGTAGAGAACTCATTTTCAAACACTTTAATTACCGAGGAAATAGGCTGAGGTAGGAAGTTGATTCCAATGACCTCGGTGAATTCTTTTCTTTTTGTAAAGAGAATTTCCCAGAATTCTTAGGTAAATGCTTTTAGTTTTCTTTTCTAATCTATTCTCCCTGGTGATGAAAAGAAGTAAAAATAGAATTCATTCATTTAGAAAATATTTACTAAGCACTTTCGGTGTGCATGATTCTGAGTTAGACAAAGATAAATATACCAAGATGAAACCAGACACAATCCCTAGTCTCAAAGAATTTAGAGGAATCCAGAAGGGAGAATGAGACATGAGCACTAGTAGTTATAATACAAATTAGATCATAAGCATCCTTCACTGATGTACTTTTTTGAAGTCTCAGTGAGAGGTAAAGATGATACTGGCTATTCCAGGAAAATGAAAGTTCTTAAAGGTCCTACCTAGCTGTAAATGGTATAGAGTGCAGACCCTTCTTTCCCCTTCCTTTCCCCCTTCCCCACCCATAAACTGTCACTGGTGGGCAGTTGTAGCTAGGTGCTGCAGAGTTTATTTTTGCAGGGAGATCAATATTTCTGGCCACACAAAGTTTCACCTATTAAGTTGTAGAAGGATTATAATCGGCTTTAGTGAAGGATTATCCACATGGATGAAGTGCTAGAAAAGATTCCAGGAAGAAGAGATTCTGTCCAGCTTGAAGAGATTCTGTCCAGCTTGAGGTAATGAAAAATGTCAGGGAGAGCTTCTTAGAGGCAGCAAGTGTTCGTTGCTTTGAGGATGCAATGATGAATCAGAAGCAATGCCAAACCTTATTAATTTAGGGATTCATGAGAATTGGAGGAGAAGAAATGGGACCCAAGATCATATAATCCAACACCTTCATTTACAAATAAAGGAAATTAGAGAGTGATTGCCAATATAATTAATGTCAGAACCAACATTGAAGTCCAAATTCTCTGTCTCTGAATCCAGAGGTTTTCCAACTGAACTAAAATAATGCTAAATAAAAAATTATACAAATTATGGTCCTTTTCTCCTCTAAATATCGTGACCTCATAATAGAATCCCATAATAAAATAATATAAATTAGAATAGGTTAAGTGTTATTTGAGGATATGAGTAGAGCTTTGAAAATTCTGAGTCAGAAGAAACTCATAAGGCAGATGGCGAAGGGGCACTGAACTTGGACCTGAGTTTGAATCCTAGATATGATAGTAGCTAGCGACTTACTAGCTCTATGACCTTAAGCATAATGAGCTTCCGGTTTCTTTCTCTGTAATACAAAAGGGTTCTATTATTAAATTCAGCTGGGGCTCTGCTGACTGCACAATGTGTTTGTAGCTGACCCTATGCTGAAACTTGACAGAATAACTTGTTCAGTTTACCCCTTGAAAAAGCATTTTTGCAAGCTCTGAAGCATTCCAAAAATATCAATTATTTATTTCCATATCACCCTAAGGATTCTCCACTTTTCATTCCTCCTCACAAAACCTATGAGACAGTTATGTTATGCTCATTTACAGATGGGAAAACTGAGGGCCAAAACAGGGACAAGACTTGACCTAGGATCAGCCTTGGATCAATAGCCAATTAGTGACAGAGCCAGGTTGATCCAAGGTCTCATAATTCCTAGTTCAGTAGTATCTCCACTCATCCTATAGCCCCAAGCAGCATTGACCTGGGCCCATCCATCATTCCTCTGACTTCAAATACATTGTTATAGGAGGAGGCAAGACCAACACTCTACTAGAGTATGTTTTTAAAGAAAGGAAATAAGAATGGATTAGTTGCTAAATCAGCTGACTTCTTGGAATAGCTCAAAGCCTTGAACTAAACGGATAAATAACATTTGGGGGGAAGGGGCACTCTATTTCTAAACGCAGGGAGCTCAATTTTCATGTATTCAGGGACCTGCCCACTGCATTCGTTCTTCCAAAGCTTCCTGACAAGGGGATAAGACTCAACTCTGGCAGGGAGGAGGAGGTCAAGGGACCCTTCCTTATCCCCTCCTCCAAATTTCACCCTTTCCCTAATCCTCAAGCTATATGGGGGTTCCAGGGCCAACATCCCATGGAGATCACCTACACTTTGTGGGAGTGTTTGGCCATTTCATTGAATCATAGGTTCACAACTAAGAGCTACTTTAGAGACGTTTCGTTCAACCCCTTCATTCCACACATCGGGAAACTGAGACTTAGTAATATGAAGTTACTTGCGTAAATTAGCACAGCGAACGACGGAGTCGGGATTCAAATTAAAATCCATGGGTCCCAGATCTCAGGTTTTTGTCTCTACAGTGTGCTTCAGGAAAACACGAGGGGACGGAAATGGAGGGGGTGGTCTGAGCCACCTTCTGGGGTCTGATTGGGAAGTACCAGGAGTAGGAGCTCCCAGTGAGAGGTGAAGGGAGGAAGCTTTCCACATTGGGAAACTTTCCTGGAAGCCCTCGGTCTCCTCTTGGCCTTGGCGAAGTGGGTGTGGTTTCTGCTCTGTCCCCCTCCCTCTCAGACTTGGGCTCTTACTCAGGCAACCTTACCTCCCACCTCGGGCGGGTGTTGGGGGAGGGAAAGTTGTTCTCCGGCCAGCCCGCCGCGGGTATAAAAGTGCTCTCCGGGACAACTTTAGACAGCCGCTGGCTTCTTCTGCCCGCTGCTGCTGCTGCCGCCGCCCGTGGCTGAAGCGCGTGTTAGCTCCGTCGCAGACGAATCTCTGAGAAGCTCCGAGAACATGGCCAGTGGTGAGTGTCCCTGGGGTCCAGCCAAAAGGGTGAGAGCCACTGGGGAGCTGGACAGTTCCCGTTCTTCCTGGGACTGGGCTCATCCCAACTTCTGCTCCTGCTCATCCCGCCTGTGTCCCACTCCAAGACAGTAGCAGACACTCAGGACAGAGTGGGGAAAAACCAGATGGGCAGTGGGTGCTTGGCGATGTATGGACTCAGTTTTAAACTCTTCCTCCTATTCTTTGCAAGAAACAAAAAGAATCTTAGTCTCTAACAAAGCTCTAAATCCTTTCTAATCCCGCTCTTACATTTTCCTGGGGAAAACGTAAAGGATATTTTCAGATCTATTAGAGCAAATATTCCAAGGGAATAAGTATTCCAGTCCCAAAGCAGTGTTCTTAGGGTTATAAAGTCAAACTGTAACAAGACAAAGTATTTTCCAAGATTTCAAGATTGTAGAAATGCCAGCTACTATTATTTCCACTACACACTAAGGATTCCCTAGTTCCCATTCCCCGAACAAGACCTGTGAGGCAGTTAAGTTATGCCCCTTTTGCAGAGGGGAAAACTGAGGTGCAATATCAGAGACATGAGTTGTCCAAAGTCCCAGTCAATTAGTGATAGTCAGTCTAATTGATCTAAGGTCTCTTAAATCCTAGTCCACCATCATTTCCACTCACCTATGACTGCAACTGACTAGATCAAGAGAATATTACAGAAGTGGGGGAATGCCCTACTCAGTGTCAGTAGACTGGGTTCCGACCCTAGTTTTGCTACCAATTAACTGGTTAACCCCAGGTAAGTCCTATCCCCCTCTCTGGGCATCAGTTTCCTAGTTGATAAAGTGAGAAAAATAATATATATGTCCTGCTGCCTCCCAGGGCTGCTATAAAGCTTAACGAGGGAATAGCATCACAGGTTACTCACTTTTGACCTGAGAAACCTGAAAAGTCATTTAGAACACTCTTTCCCCTCAGAAAAATGAGGCCCAGACCCCTGGGAGGTTAGGTGAATTGCCCCAGATCACACAGGTAATGAGAGTGGCAGAAGTGAGATGTAAAAGGCATTGTACAGGTAAAACCGTATCTTCTCACCACTTCCTATGCATCCACTCTAGCTAGGTGCACTAACTAGGACCCTTCTACCTAGGTACAAGGGATTCAATGCACCATACAATAGAAAGAGCCCTAGATTCGTGGTAAGAAAAATTGGATTCCAATACTACTTTTTCTACCTGTGTGACCCTAGGCAAATAATTTCTCACTTAGGTCTCAGTTTCCTCATCTATAAAATTAGGGTCATTGGACTGGATGTTTTTAAAGATCTGTTCCAGCTTTAAACACTAGGAAATAATCATTTGAAGGCTAATGATGCCATAGTTTTCCCCTCTGCCCAAGAGCCAGCATCCCTTCACATCACTCCCAGTCCTACCTTATTGCTAATCTGAGACTAAAATAGCCCTCTCCCGGGTATCTGTCATACACTCCAGTATTGCAGATGATCACGGGGTAAGAGCTGAGGGACCTAAGACTTCCCCTGAACTTCAGTGCCTTCCTGTTACTGACCTAGACAGAGCTGAACAGGCTGAGGGGGATTTCCAGCAGCAACAAGTCCTTCAGACAAAAAGATGGAGCTCAGGAGTATTCAACTCACACTATACAAGGCTTTGGGAGAAAGGAGTGCTGATTAAGACATATAAATAGATCATAGATGTATTTTACAGATGAGGAAACCAAGTCTCAGAGGGTACTTGAGGTCAGAAAGAACAATAATAGCCCATGAATAAATAGTTTGCATTTCTGCAGTGACTTTTATTCCCCAAGAGTTTTTACATTGTATATCAATTAATCAGTAAATATATATTAAACATCAACTATGTGACAAGCATTGTACTAAGGGCTGGGGATACAAAAGAGACCACACAATCCCTACCCTTAGTTTACAGTCTAATGGAGGAGACTATCATTCTATCTTTACAAGAACCCCATGAATAACATGGAGCCTCCATTATATAATGAGGACAAGGAGTACTAGAGAGGGAAAATTCCTTATCCAGTCACATTAGCAAGGTTGTAATCCAGCTGGGACTGGAACCTAAGATTTCTGTCTCCCACTGTCATCCAGTGGAAAGATCACTGTATTTGGAATCAGGGTCTGAGTTCAATCTATTATTTGCAGAGTTTTGAGACAAGTCCCTTAATTTCTTTAGGTCTCAATTTCCTCACGTGTATGTAAATGGAGGGGTTGTACTAGGTGATCTCTAAGTTCCCTTTGAACTCCAAATCAATGACTGTCTCCAGACATGGAGAAATATGCATATTAACTAGAGGCAGCTGGTGGCAGACTGCATCGAACACTGGGGTCTGTAGTCAGGAAGACCCAAGTTCAAATCCAGCCTCAGACACTTACACTAGCTATGTAATTAATCTTAGGCAAACCATTTGCCTCAGTTTCCTCAATTTCAAAATGGATGTAATCCTCAGAGTTGCTATGAGGATAAAAATGAAATATTTGTAAAAAGCCTTTGCACAACCCTGACATGTAATAGGGGACATATAAATGTTTTCCCTTCCTCTTAATAATGTTAATATAGTGATTAATACAACTAATTGTTAAACACATATCAATAAATTGGACTCCTTGGGAGTAGAGACCTCATTTGCTTTTCTTTGTATTTTTGATCCTTAACACAGTGGCCAGCATATAATAGGTACTTAACAAATAACCTGCTAACTTGTTGGCATAGTGGGAAGAGCACTGGAATGGGAGCAAGGAGACCTGAATTTGAATCCTACCTCTGACATTGGCTAGCTGAATTATCTTAAATTCGGTCTGTTTCCCCATCTGGTAGAATAATTACATTTGTCCTACTTCTCTCATAGGGTCATTGTAAGAAAAGCATACTGTCTATAGAAAAGCTACAAACAAATGTGAGTAGGATTAACGATCCTAAAATCACAGATATAGAATTGGAAGACCTTATAGATTATATGGACCAACTGCTTCCTTTTACATAAAAAGAACCTAAGACAAAGAGACTTGCTGGAAGTCACACAGCTTTTAATCAGCAAACCCAAGATTCAAATTCAGACTCTCTGACTCCAAATAAAATACTCTTTTTAGTCCTACTTAATGATATGTATTTAACTAGAAGCTTCTTGAGGATGACCAAAGACCAATTGTTACTTCATTCCTTATCATATTCCTGCATGAACAATTTATGTTGACATAAAGGAAATAAGATTCAGAAATAAGGCCCACATGATAGTGCAAGCCAACAGTGGAGTTAAGATCAGAGCAAACTTCCCTTAGCTTGCTGGTTGCACATTCTTTCTACTACATCCTTCAAGCTCAGTTTGATTCCATAACCCTCCAGATTCAGGATCTCTCTCCTCATCTAAAGAAGACGTGACCCCATTATCTGCCTCTCTGCTAAAGCAGCAATAAGTCTTTCATCAGGAAAGCCAAAAATAGCCCCTGGAGGCAGCCACAGTCCCCAAACTCCCTCAGATAGTTTTCTGGGAGAGAAATTCAAGTGGGTGTGGTTTGTTAGCTGCTTTTCTCTAGTCCTCCCTAGACCACATAGCCAGTTTGCAATTAATTACCCACACAGGTGTGGTCTCCTTAGACTGAAATCTGGGAACATGGAATGACCTTCTTGGTCAGGAAAAGCTAGATCCATGCAGAGGATCAGCTATGTCCTCTCCCATTCTGGCTCTCTGCCCTAGCTGAAAAGTTTCTTGTGTATATGGTATTCATAATGAGGACTCAGAATTCTCCAGCACTTTTTTGTTTATTTACTACTTTCTCCACAAAGCCCCGGAGATATCAGGAAGGGAAAGTTAAGGAAACTGTCATTTCTAGTAAGAAGCTTGGTATAGTGAGAAAAGGGGCAACTTACTGGTACAGTGGATAGAGAATTCAAGAAGATTTGAATTCAAATGAGGCATCAGAAACTTACTAGCTGTATAACCCTGGGCAAATCACTTCACCCTGTTTGCCTCAGTTTCTTCATCTGTAAAATGAGCTAGAGGAGGAAATGGCAAACCCCTCCAATATCTTTGCCAAGAAAATCCCAAATGATGTCACAAAAAGTAGGCTACAACTGATGTGACTGAACAACAAAAAAGCTTCCTAACAATTAGAAATAGAATTGGTCTTTCTTAGGAAATAGTGAGCTCCCCATCATTGAAGGTCTTCAAGTGTACAATCCCTTGATGAGGATGTTACAGAAGGCATTCTGAGTCAAAGAATTAAGTTGAATTTAGTGCCCTCTGATTTTTTCCCTCCAGAGACTGAGATTTTGTGATTCTGTGACTTCCTCATAGCTCTCACAGTCTGCACTACCTAATTCAAGTACTTGGTTGACTTGGCTTGTGCTACTTGCCAATTGCTTCCTCTGAGTCTTGTCCTCCTAGTTATATTGTGAGCATTCATGGAGACAGTAGTGCAGTGAATATGCTAAGCCTGGAGTGAGGAAAACCTGATTTTAAATCTAGCTTTAAATGCTATGTGACTCTGGACAAGTCACTTAGCCTCTGTCTGTCTCAGTTTCCCCAACTGTAAAATGTGGAATCCTGCCTGCCTCACAAGGTTGTTGTAAAGATTAAAGGAGATATTTGTAAAGCACTTGGCACAATGCTTGATATATATTAGGTGTTTAATAAATGCTTATTCCCCTCCCCCTTCTTTATGGTCAAGGGACTTACCTGTTACTTTTTCTGTAGCAATTCCTAGCACAGGAGTCCTTCCTCAGACAGTATTTAGTTGTGATTGATGATTATCATGCCTCCCATTTATATGGTGTTTTAAGAACTTATAAAATATTTCTTTCACACAAAGTCCTGGGAGACAAGTAGAGCAACACTATTTGACAGATAGGCGCACTAAAGCTCCAAGAGCCTACTGGTTAGTTGATTTATAATAATAATAATAGAGCTTATATTTATAGGCTAAGCAGTGCTACCATATCCACTTCTCTCAATTCCTAATTTAATTTTCACAATACATGCTCTATTTAGTAAAAGCAATTTATCTCTACTTGACTCTCCTGAAGAAACTTAGGCTCAGAAAGGAAGGAATATGACTTTCCTACCATCATCTAGCAAGATGGTGGCTGAAGCTAAAATTCAAGAAAGGAAGGAGATAAAGAGAGAGACAGAAAGACAGAGACAGAAAGAGAAAGAGAGACAGAGACAGAGAGACAAAGACAGAGAGACAGATAAAAACAGAGAGAGAGAGAGAGAGAGAGCAGAGGGACAGAGAGACAGAGAGACAAAGAGCCAGAGAGAAAGACAGACAGAAAGAGAAAGAGACAGAGAGAGACACACACACATAGAGACATAGAGACATGCAGAGAGAAAGAGACAGGCAGGAAAGACAGACAAAAAGAAAAAAGAGAGAGAGACATACAGAGAGAGGAAATGGAAAGAGCCCTGAATCTTCGGATTGGAGATCTAAGTTCAAAGCTGGAGATCTAGGTTCTAACATATGATTAGCTGGGTGACCCTGAGGAAGTCACTTAACCTCTGTTTGCCTCAGTTTCCTCATCTGTAAAATAGGAATAATAATAGCACTTACCTTGATGGGTTGTTGTGAGGATCAAATCAGATAATTTTCTTTTAAAAAGAGCTTGGCACAGTGACTGGCACATAATAAGTGCTATATAATTTTGTTGTTATTGCTGTTATTATTTCAGTATCTCTTGGAGTACTAGTTTGCCTACCTGAGAAAAATGGAAATCATCATCCTTTCGCAACTTGCCTGACAGGACTGTTGGGAGGAAGGTGCTTTGGGAACCTTATAGCACTAGAGAAATGTGAACTGTTATGATTGTGGCTTTTAGCTATAAGTTGTACCCTTTGTCTCCACTGATGCACTGCTAACTTCTTCCTCTTTTGTTACTTTTGCAGAGTTGATATTTGAAAAAAGTGACCTGGAGTTTGAGAAGAATGGCAAAAATCACTGGACTAGTAGCATGTGCCAGAACAAACTGGTGGTCAGACGGGGTCAGCCATTCAACATCTCTATATATTTCCGGGACAGGGGCTTTGAGGCATCTGTGGACAAACTGAACTTCATCATACAGACAGGTAAGTCCCATCCACTTAATTTTCTCCTCCTCTGGCTAACTTGGACAACAAGGCTCATCTTACCCCCATGTAGCTCAGAGGCAGCCTTGCCCTAGGAGGAGATGTAGCTAGAATGGATATTTGTTGCTTGGGTCTTGTGAGGTAATGTCCCTTCCCACCCATCAGTCCCAGGTGCTCTCCCCCATATTTGGCCTTTTATGTTGTGGAGAGTTACTTTTGCCCTTCATTTGATCTTGCTTCTAACAATGCATGCAACAACCTCATGGGTTAATGATGGTCCTGCATTATCTCCAGATGCAGGTGGAAGACTTCCTGCCTCCTGTTTCCCATATCAGAAAAATGTTCCCAACACCAAGCTCTGCCCTACCTGCTCCTTCCTCCAAATTTCTCTTTGGCAACAAGTTAATCTGTCACAAAGTAAACAGGGAGCCATCCAGGAAAGGGAAATGATAGAACAGCCTCTCTGAAACTAAATAAAAGACTAAGCCTGCTAAAAAGGGACAAAGTTTGCCTCAATGTGGTTTAGTTTCTAGTTCAACAGTAAGTTTCCTTGGATTGATTTCTTCCTGTCATCATGAATTACTTTCCCATTCCAAGCCTTACTTTTTCCATATGTAAGATAAGTGAATTGATTAGACTAGCTGCTCTCTAAACTCCCTCCTAGCTCTGAAATCCTATGTTCTAATGTTCCGTATAATTCTCACAGCCTATGATATGATGTTCCTCACAACTCTCACATTCTTGATTATAAGGTTCCTTCTAGTTCTACTAGTCTACGTTCTATGTTCTCGTGCCTATTAGTATGTTTACCTGGTTGTTCACCTTGGAAAATACCAGGGAAAGGAGGTTTGCAGGACAGTTGTGAAGTGGTCTGGACCACATCATAGAGCAGGGCCTGGTTCTTAGAGAGGCAACTTAGGGTCTCTACTTCCCTTATTAAGCCTGACTCCTTCAGTTACTGACCACCCTTCTATCCTTGACATGGTAGCCTTAACTCTCTCTCCAAGCACAACTGTCGAGTACCTTAAACTACTTAATCCTAGAGAAGGTTCTGTCTAGAGATGTCCAATGGCCATATTCTAGCATCCTGAGAACATCTATCCTTACTCCCACACACGCATTCTCCATCCTCCGTCCCCATTGCCAAAGAGTGAGATCAGCACCCTTAGTAGGACCTAAGAATCAGTCTTTTTTGTGTTTCTATTATATACATTTAGCCAGGGTCCTTGTTCCTCGAATGCCTTCCCTCCTCATCTCCACTTATCAAAATCCTTTCCCAATGAGATGCATTGTTACTTGTCCACAATCCTTTATGTCCTTTTCAAATTTTTCTTAAGAGCATTTTGTCTGTGTCTCTATTCCACCAACCTTAACTCACACTCCACTTATTTATATATAAGGATGAGAGGCATCTCCCCTGGACTAGAAGGCAAACCTCTATGTTGTTTTTTATCCTTCAATCCCAGTTTTGAGTATATGAATGGTCCTACACAAAATACGTGACTAATCATTATTGATACGAATTAAATTATGTGCTCAGTTCTGGGATAGTTTGACAAGGAAACAAAAATACTACAAAGATCTTGTCCCTGAGGGAGAGGAACAAGACACATGTTGGAAAGAAGTAGTATATAATTAAGTACACAATTGTGTCCTATAGAGAAGCAGCAGGGCTACAGGATTCAAACAAGGAGAAGCTGACCATAGGGCTAGAAGGTCGTGGAAGGCTTCTTGAAGGAAGTGCATTTTGGCTAAGGTCCCAAAGGATCAAGATTTGCATCGTTGAAGCAAGAAAGGCATTTTGAAGCTGGAGAAGACACATGGGCAAGGAATGGGTGTGGGATTGGGGTTTAGGGGAGTGAGGTATCAAGGATTGTCTACAAGGAGAGTTTGACTTGGGAAAGAGGAAAATAAGATTGAAAAGAGTAGGATGGGAACAGATGATGAGCCTTGACAGCCAGGCCAAGAAAATTGCTAATTAAGGTTTTCTGCAATATTTAACCTATTAAACTCAGAAGCTATATTCAGCTCCCAGGCTTATAATGCTGATGCTGCCCTGGGAACCACCATTGAGAAAAACAACAAAGAGACAACTCAGCAGGGCCTTTTTCCCATGTAATCAATATATGGGAATATCCATGGCTTCCATAGGGTTGTAGTGGGGTGAAAGGTCATTCTGACGGCCAAATTCACTCCCACTCTACAAGGCTGAGCTTGCCTGGCTGGATATTTAAGTTAAATAAGACTAGATATGGTTCCTTTCCCTCCCCAAAAACAGGACTCCAAGTTTCTAGTAAAATCCTCTAGTATATGAAAATACCTAGATGCTGGCAGGGAAATCAGTCAGTTTTCTCTTATAATAACAATGCCTTCAATGTAGTCACAAGTACATCAATTTTTAATATTCAATTTCAATTCAACATTTATAAAGTCCCCTATTAAGTGTAGGATCTTAATGTTTAGAAAAGAGATACATAGGAAAAAATGATACATAAAAACTTAATAAGGGAGAGTTCATGTATCCCCAAATAAAGCAACAACATACTATAGGAGATAGACAGTCCACCTAAGGTTGCAGGCCTCTCCTTAATATATGTCTGCTGTTTGCTGAGCAAATCACCCTGATCTCCCAGTGCTCTAGGTAATTCTCTAAGTTTCAGAGAAGGTGCTGGTCTGCATTGGAAGAAGAACTTGCTTCATAGAGTAGTTCTCTATGCCAGGGAAATAATATGCCCCTGTCCATGAGATGCCTGTCCTGTATTGGGGCATCAGAGAGTCTAGCCAAAGCCTTCTGGGGAAATCTGAAGAGGAAGGAAACATTTTTATGTAAAGAGATCAGAAAATATATAGAGAATTGTCTCATATTTATAAGAATTATGGCCACTCTCCAATCGATAAATGGTCAAAGGATATGAACAGACAATTTTCAGAGCATGAAATTAAAACAATTTGTAGTCATATGAAAAGTTGCTCCAAATCACTACTGGTCAGAGAAATGCAAATTAAGATAACTCTGAGGTACCACTACACACCTGTCAGATTGGCTAAGATGACAGGAAAAAATAATGATGAATGTTGGAGGGGATGTGGGAAAACTGGGACACTAATACATTGTTGGTGGAACTGTGAACGGATCCAATCATTCTGGAGAGCAATTTGGAGCTATGCTCAAAAAGTTATCAAACTGTGCATACCCTTTGACCCAGCAGTGTTTCTATTGGGCTTATATCCCAAAGAGATCTTAAAGGAAAGAAAGGGACCCATATGTGCAAGAATGTTTGTGGCAGCCCTTTTTGTAGTGGCTAGAAACTGGAAACTGAATGGATACACTTCAAGTCGGGTTTTTTTTTTTTAATTTGCTGAGGTAATTGGGGTTAAATTAAGCCCCATGGATACACTTCAATTGGAGAGTGGCTGAATAAATTATGGTATATGAATGTCATGGAATATTATTGTTCTGTGAGAAATGACCAGCAGGATGATTTCAGAGAGGCCTGGAGAGACTTGTATGAACTGATGCTGAGCAAAATCGGCAGAACCAGGAGATCATTATACATGGCAATGTATATGTACATACATATGTACTACATGATAATCAGTTCTGATGGACATGGCTCTCTTCAACAATGAGATGTTTCAAATCACTTCCAATTGTTGAGTGAAGAAAGCCATGTACACCCAGAGAGAGGGATATGAAATGTGGACCACAACATAACATTTTCATGCTCTCTATTGATGTTTGCTTGCATTGAGTTTCCTTTCTCAGATTTTTTTTTCTTGTAGATCTGATTTTTCTTGCACAGCCAGATAACTGTAAAAATATGTATACATATATTCAATTTGTAAGTATTTTAACATGATTAACATGTAGTAGACTTCCTGCCACTAGGGGAGGGGTGAGGGCTAGAGGGGGAAATTTGTAACAGAAAGCTTTGCAAGGGTCAATGTTGAAAATTTACCCATACATATGTTTTGTAATTTAAAAACTTTAATAAAAAAAATAAATTAAATAAAGAGATCAGAAAAACTCCATAAAGCTAGTGGGTCATAGTAAAGGGAACAGCACCTCTCACTTTCACTAGATGTGTGACTGAGCTAGTCACTCCTCTGAGTTTCATATAAAAGGAGAATGATAATAAGTGACATTTTAAAGTTTATAAGGCTCTTTACATACCTTATCTCCTTTGTCCTTCATGACAATCCACTGAGGTAAGAGCTATTATTATCCTTGCTTTGCAAATAGGGAACAGAGAGGCTAAGAGTGTTAAATGACTTGCCTGGGATCAGACAGCTAGTAAGTCTGAAGCAGGATTTGAACTCATTTCTTCCTGATTCCCATAGCAACTATCCCACAGGATAATTATGACACATATAAAATGATTTAAGTGCTTTAAATGTTAGCTATTATCATCATTGCAGAAGGTAGCACGTACATTAGTTCTTGGAGTAGAATTTCACCAAGTGGAGATGTTGGAGGGGATCAAGTATAAGGCCTAGGGACAACTTATGCAAATGCAAAGAATGGAGGACACAGGATAGAGACCCATTTGGAAGGGCCCTGAGTAAAGAGTGAATGGCAATAATGTGAAATAAGACCAGAAAGATCGTAGAGTTGGACTGTGGAGTGTTTTCAATGTCAGGCTTAGGAGTTTGTATTTTGTCTTATAAGCAACAGGGAGTTGATGAAAGTTTTTGAGCAGAAGAGTAATGGATTTTTTTTAAAGTTGCCTTCATATGGTCTTTTCTCTCATCTAGTCCAGATAACAATCCAATGAAAGAAATAGGTCATATGTTTTATAGATGAGGAAACTGGGATGCAACGAGGCTATAAGATTTATCAGTCTCACATTGGGTTTTAATGACAGAGGTCTCTTGATTATTTATCATATGCCCATGTTCTTTCCTAGGCAAGGAACAACAAGACCTAAGTTCTAGGATTCTTTGCTGAGATTTTTGGGTCTAGCATCCATTAAGCCCATCAAACATTGTTTAAGGCAATGACTTCTTGGGATCAGCCCCAGCCATGCCCGGTTGGACTGGAGATGGCACCTTATCATGACCAGGGGTGATGCAGATCAATCCTTTCTTTAAGTTCCTTTAAACCAGTGATTTGAGGTCAGAGGGCCAGGACTAATGCTCCATCACACTGGAGCCTCAATCCTTTCTTCCTTTCCTTCTTCCTAGGCTATTTCTCAATTTCTCCTTTTCTGTTCCTTCCTCTTCTTTCTCAGTTTGTTCCACAGATTATAGTAGACTGGAGAGAGCTCTATGTTTGAGGCTGGTTCCTTCTGATTCACCTCAGACTCTGACAAACTGACCTAGCAGTGACTGATCTATGTCCACATTGCCTGGAAGCCCTATAGATTCACTTAACCTTTCTAATAAATCCCAGAAGCTTCTGATCTTATCAACTTTCCTGCTTTTCTTGCATATTCCCAAATCCCATACCTGAAGAAATCTTTTTTTTTGTTATATTTTGAGTTCCAAATTGTCTCTCTCCTCCTCAACCCCAGAAATTCAAAAGTGAAGCAGTCTTCTGATACTGGGTACCACCCTCCTCTTCCAGGCATTGGGGACAAATAATGAAAAGATCATAAAAATATTGTAGTTACACACACACACACAAACACCAGAGGGCTCACAGAGAGTACCCATGTTGTCCCAAGGTCAGTGTTGCTAGGTTCATTAGTTCTTTGGATCTAACCCAAAAATCTCTGCCCCCCTTACCCCCATCAATATCTTCAAAAAACAATCAGTCTTAATTGTTTAAATATATATACATATATTGGATTCAATATATATTTTTAAACATGTTTAACATGTATTGGATTACTTGTCATCTAGAGAGTAGGGGGGAAGGGAAGGAAAAATTTGAAACACAAGTTTTTGCAAGGATCAGTGTTAAAAAATTATCCATGCATATGTTTTGAAAATAAAAAGCCATAATAAAAAAAGGAAAAGGGAAAAAAAAGAAACAATCATTCTGAGGATATTGGCAAACTAGAGTGTATCCTAAGAGGGGCAATCAGTATAGATGCACTGGTAGGAATAGGAAACTATGGCATACATTTATTTAAGGAACTGGGGATGTTTAGCTTAGAAAAGAGACTTAAAGATGTTATCTTAATATATTTGAAGGCCTTTTTGTACTTGGATCAACAGGGCAAGACTAGGGGCAACAAATGGAAGTTTCAAAGATATTGATTTAGGGTTGATATAAGGCAAAATATTCTAATAATTAGAACTTTCAAGAAGTGAAATGGGCTGTTTTGGAAGGCAATGAGCTAGCTCCCTATCATTGGAGCTTGGATAACTGACTATTTATTAAGATCATTATAGAAAAGATTCTTATTTAGATAAGAGTTAGTTCAGATGTCTCTAGGGTTTCTTCCAGGTTAAGATGTAGTCAATTTTTGTGAATTTTAAATACAGGAAAAGAAGTATTCTGCATAGGTTCCCTTGACCAGGTCTATGAATCTTGCTCCACATGACTTAACAAAGATAAGAAAGCTAACTCCACATTCACTGGGATGTCTCAGGTCTTTCAGTTCTCATCCCAGTCAAGCCTTTAACCTTTCTCACCCTCATTGATTCATTTTTCAAATATTCTCTTCCTTTCCCTTTCATTATATTAATGAATAAAGCAAAGTTCCTGTATATTAGGAAACTTCAGAGTCTATAAGGCCCCTTGCTACCCTCTTACCCAACACTCAAAGGGCAAGGGACATGCATGTGAATCTACTCTTTAGCCACTGGACAAAAGTGCAAATGTCCTTTGGCATAAATCAGGCTATGATACAGGAAGAAAGGTGGCTTTATATCATGGATCATGGAAGTGAATCTGGGCTTTCTGGAAAGACAAACATCCTATTCCTTTAACCACCTTTTTATCTAGGACTACACAAAGTAAACAGTCTGCTATTGCATCATGCCAGCAAGGGAAGACCAGTTCTCTGAAGCAGATACTGGGAAATGAGTCTATAGAGCTCCATAGAGATTGAATGTCTCCTAAGGTCCAGGTGTAGGTGAGGTTATGATATACATAGTATAGAATGTCAGAGGTGGGAAAGACTTTAGAATGTTAGAGATGCAAATGACCTTAGGATATAGAACATAGAATACCAGAATTAGGATACAAGCTTTGTGAGATGGAAATACTTTAGAACATAGAACATGGAGTATTAGAGCTAGGAGGGACTTCAGGTCATTGAATGTTAGAATTGGAAGGATCCTGGGAAATTATCAGATGCACAACCCTCTTATTTTAGAGATGTGTCCAGAAAGGGGAAGGGAAAATGATTTCATTGTATACAGTGCTTTACATTTTTTTAAGTGCTTCCCCAACTTTGATCACACACGGTCATTTCAAAATTCTCCTGAAGGAGGCAGGGCAGAAAGTCTATTCTCTTGTTTTAGAGACATATCCAGAAAGGGAGAAGGGAAAATGATTTCATTGCACACAGTGCTTTACATTTTTTAAAAAGTATTTCCCCAACTTTAATCACATTTGGTTATCACAGAATTCTCCTGAAGCAGGCAAGGCAGAAATTCTATTCCCATCTACAAGACAAGGAAACTGAGGCCCTAGGAAGTAACATCACAGAATATCATAGTTGTACCATAAGATTAAGCTAGAATTGTCCTTACACAAAGACATACCTTTAGAGCAGGGAGGGGGAAACAGGGCAGCTGGCAGAGCACTAAAACTTAGGAATCAAGAGGTTTGGGCTCTGGATTCAGCTCTGCCATTATCAACCCTGGGGCATTAATTTCTCCCCTGCAGAGGGGATGCAGGCTTCCATCCCTTCTATAAACTGTAGGGCCGGACTGGGCTCTGAGGCCCTTCCCAGCTCTTAACATTCTAGGATTTCACACAGCAGGCTGACTAAGCTGGACAGTGGGCCTGAGAGGGGAGAGTGAGGCGTGGGAAGGAGTGAAGTCAGCCTGAGTTAGTGACAAGGTCTGCTCAGCCCGAGGACTGAACCTGGTTTCAGGCACAGTTTCCTCCCGTCTCTTGGATGGGCTCTCCTTCTTCCCAGCACCCCTGGTCTAGGAGAGCAGCCAGTCCCTCGCCCCCTGCCCACTCCCACTCCCACTCCGCCAAGGTTGTTTTAGAACTGAACCTGGGACAGAGAGCAGAGTGTGTCAGCCTAGCTTGGGACCTTTCAGTGGAGGCTCCTTCTCATTCCTCTCTACGCAGCTCTGTAAAAAGGAAGAATTCACCACTGTTCTTCCTAAGATTAAAGAGACAGCCAAGTGGATTTTTCCGATTTCCACCCCTAAGAGTTTCTTAGAACCTGAATATCATACGGCCAGGTGACAGTCATAGTGATGGAAGGCACTGTCACCCTGAGTGACTCAGGTCACCCTGAGGCCTAAAGTTAAAAAAAAAAAAAAGATGAAATGGGGGATTTGTAGAAACAGGGAATTTGGGGTGTTTTGGCCCAGAGGGGAGGCCAGAGAACTATATTTGGAAATAAAGACAATATAAAATTCAAGATAACCAATAAAAAGAAAATGTTTGTGATAGAACCAGAGCTGGAACCTCCATTTTTCTCTTTGCACAGCTCTTTCCTTTGGGTTGTAATTTTAAGCAGTGTACTGCCACAGAGAGTGTGTGGGCCTTCCTGTATCCCTCCCACCACTCCCCTGGGGTCACCAACTCCTGACAGGAATATTCTTTGACATCAGTATACTGTCCTTGCCCAAGTCCAAGGTCTGAATCATGGACAAGGGACAACAACAGGCAGAAGTAGTCATGGATAAGGCTTAATTGTTTGGTTGAAGTAAAGCTTGCTTTTATTTATTTATTTTAAAATCTCCCCAACTTTCCCTCCTAAGGAAGGCTCCCCCAGCTAAAATTATGGGCACTTTCTATTTAAAGGAACTGTGCCACACTGGGCATCCTGTGCCCACTCTCCCTAGCCCCGCCCAGGTGGCTCCATACCAAAAATAAACATGAACTAACGGGAGTGATGCAGGCTTTCTCCATGTCTTGTCAGGAAGCCAGGGGCCTGAGAGGAAGCAGCTGGCAAGGATGTACACAGAGAGGCATTTTTGTGCACACTTAGAGAGGCAACAAGCCATCTCTTTCACCACTCTCGCCAGGACTGACCCCATGTAGACCCAGTATAGGAGGTCAGAATCCCATTCATGAGAAATATGCTTGTAAGACACAGCACAGCAGGGGCCCCTGGGCCAGGAGTATAGATACCTATTCAAGCTTCTCAATGATTTACGGTGATCTAAGGCAAATCCCTTCTCTCTGGCTCTCAGTTTCCTAGTCTGCAGAATGAGAGGTTTGGCTTAGCCCTACATGATCCCTACATGAAAAGGATGTAGGGTCCCTTCCATCTTTTATTTAAAAAAATTACACTTGCAATGTTTCTTAAGATTTCAAAATCACTTTTCTTACAACTCTGTGAAGTTAGTAGTGCAGGTAGTTTTATGCCTATTTATAGAAGAAAAAATTGAGGTTTAGAAAAGTGAAGTAAGAAATCCTTAGATGTGAAAATAGGAAAATCTACTTTACTTTCTCTTTAATCTCAGGAGGAACAGTTCTAAATTCTTCTCTTTTCAAAGAGCTAAGTGTAGAGGGTAGTATGGCATGAAAATGAACTGCCCACAGAGAGGTCCCAAGCTATGTTGACACACTCTGCTCTCTGTCTGGTTTTCCCATGCTTCTCTATATTCCTCCTATTCCTTATTTTTACACTGAATGAATATTCCATTTCATTCATGCTCTACAATTTGTCTGACTGTTCCCCAATCAAGAAGCATCTATTCTAGCTGAACTCTGTACTTCTGGTACAATTAATAGCATGCTGGCATCCTCCTGAAGGTCAAAAGATGAGGACTTCCCTTCATTATTTTCCTTTGTGCTTCCCAGGACTGGGTACACAATTCTCAAGTGTGTATTGAACTTGGTCTCTGTCTAGACATCTGTCCTGGAGTCTCTTCTCTTCTTGCTCTATCCTATTTCACTTGATGATCTCCTCAGCTCCCGTGGATTCAATTTTATCTCTATATCAATTATTTTCAGGTCTGTTTATCCTCTCCACTTGACCTTCAGTCATTCTCACATCTCCACCAACTTTGCAGATATTCCCAGTTGGATACCTGGTAGACATCTTAAATTCAACATGTCCAAAACTTATCATTATCATTCCTCTAAACCCTCCATTCTTCCAAATGTCCTTATCACTATGGAGGGTACCACCATCCTCCCAGTCACACAGGTGTGCAATCTAGATATCATGCATTTTCACTCCTCACTCCCGCACCACCACCACCCATTCTACTCCAGCCTCCATTTAACTGCCAAAGGGATCTTCATGTCTACTTCCTAGTCAATAGTCTCCAGTGGCTCCAGAATCAGCTCCACAAATAAATAGAAAACCCTCTCATAACCTCCACTCCCTATCACCTTTCCATGCAATCTTGGATCCAATCTCACTGGCTTCCTTGCTGTTCCTCAAACAAGATACTCCATCTCTCAACTCCATGTGAATGCTTTCCTTCCTCATCTGGACTGCCTGGCTTTCCTCAAGTCCAAGCTAAAAACTGGCCTTCTATGAAGTCTTTCCCAATTTCCCTTTAGTGCTAGTGTCTTCTCTCTGTAGATAGCGTGTTTGTAAATAGTTGTTTGCATATTGTCATTCCCATAGAATGTCAACTCCTTGAGAATAGAAAAAGGTTTCTTTCCCTCTTTTTATATCTCTAGTCATTAACCTAGTGGCTGGCATATAGTATGTGCTTAATGAATATTTATTGACTGACTGACTGACCGACTCTCTGTCTCTGGACATAAGTCTCCTAGGTTAAACAAGGATATTGGACTCAATCAATGGTTATCAAAATACATTCTCATACCAATATAAGACTTTTTTTTTTTCCTGAGGCAATTGGGACTAAGGGACTTGCCCAGGTATTAAGTATCTATATTAAGGAACTTTAAGCTAGGAAGTGTTAAGTGTCTGAGGCCTATTTGAACTCAGGTCCTCCTGACTTTAAGGCTGGTACTCTATCCACTGCACCACCAAGCTGCCCCTAATATAAGACATTTTAACTTCTAATGAAGTGAATATCTGTAGATATAACCCACATAAACAAATGCTCTTTGGGGAGGGCTCCAGGGGTATCATGAGTTTCAAACAAAATAATGGATATAAAATATTTTACAAGTCTTAATAAAACAGTATATAAATGCCAGTTATCGTCATCATCATCATCATCTCATAGTCACTAGCCTCCAGTTTAGCGAAGACATCCTTCTCTGAGCCTTTGTCAGCACTCCTGGTATGCTCAAACAGTGTTTATAAAGCAATACTGGAGTGTGCTAATAAATGTTTAACAATCAGGCTCTCGTGGGGTGGGGGTAGGGGACAGAGAATGTATGCACATACAATTTTAAGTTTAATCTGTATTATGAATACTTGCTTAAGTCTAAATAATCAACAAAATAATTTCTGAAGTGTAAATGATCACACTAAAAACTTAAGGATTGGCTCTATCAGTACTTCTTTGGGATACTTATTTGTTTTTAGGAGTAAAAAAATTTAAGAACCTCTGGACTAGACAAACTCAGAGGACCCTTCCTGCCCTGATAATCTGTGTCCTATGTTCTAAGGTCCCTTCCAGCAATGATGTTCAGAAGTTTATCCTTTGGGGCATTGAAGATTGTTCAGGCTCCTAGCCCTTGTCTTTAAATACTGCTTCCAGTGGGAGGTGTAGTTCTTATCTCTTGACAACTTAAATAATAATAATAATCAATAATAATAATAACTGGCAACAAAATAATAATAATAACTGGCATTTATCTAAAGCTTTTAAGTTTTACATAGAACGTTACATCCATTATCTCATCTGATCCTCCCAAAACACACTAAGGAAGATAGAACAAGGATTTGCAAACCCTAAAGCTTTATAGGAAGTGGGAATTCATATTAGCTGAAGTCAAATTCGTCTGCAGCGCAAAGATGAATGGATCAGTTCAAGGCCTTTCCTGGATTTGGAAGAGGGAGCTTAGTAGATGAGGGGAGGGGACTTCCACCTGGCAGGAGACAAATTTTAAGTCATAAGGGTGGGGATGGGAAGTGGTGAGGAAAGAGTGAAAGGGAAGAGGAGGTAAAAGTTGAAAGGGGCATGAGAGAAAGAGTAGGAAGCAATCCTTTGGAAGATGGGCAGGAAGGCAAGGGACAGATTTATTAGGGAAAAATCAGAGTCACAGGGAGGGCAATCTCAGCTTGACTTTGTGTGATGCTGCTCAGGCCTACTGGGATAAAGAAGGTTCAGCCTCTTCTTTTTCCATTAGCCAGAGTCATGACTAGCAGTGAAACTTGGAAGGGGGCCAGTTGTGAGGACTGGGAGAAACAAAGCAAGGATGTGTGGGGGTGGCACACAGACTACAAGATTCAAGACAAGGAGGGGCCTAGAAACGGGAAGGACAAGGTTGGCAAGTAGTGGGTAAGGGCCCACTTTGTTCAGGTGATCTAAAATTATAATTTTAACTTCCCTTTCTGTGATGCTTTAAGGCAGCAATTCTCAAACTGCTCAAAAATAATTTTAAAGTCCTTAGCACATTCATATCCAATTCTTTGTGACCTCATTTGGGATTTTCTTGGCAACGATACTAGAGTGGTTTGTCATTTCCTTCTGCAGCTCATTTTATATATAAAGAAACTGAGGCAAACAGTGTTAAGTCACTTTGTTCAGAGTCACCAAGCTAGTAAGTGTTTGAAGCCAGATTTGAAATCAGAAAAGTGAGTTTTCTTGACTCCAGGACTGGTGTTCTAGCCACTACACTATTTAATTGCCCCTTAGAATAGCACTTGGCACATAGTAAGCATTTAACATTAGCCATCATTATCATTAACTTGATTATTTTATTACACTTTAAAATAATTGAAAGAAAATTTTTTAAAAAATAAAAATAATTGAGAAACCTCTAAAGAGTTTTTGTTTATGTGCCTATAGCTGTTGATATTTAGTGCATTAGAAATTTAAAATGTCTTAGTATTATTATGAAAATATATTTGACCTCACAGACTCCCTTAAAGGGTCTCAAAGATTCCCAAGGCTCCCTGGATCACAGTTTGAAAAGTGTTGCTTTAAAGTTTACCAAAAAAGTTGTTTCCTCACAACAATCAGTGACTTAAGTAATAATTAATCAATATTTATTAAGTACTTTAGTGCAAGACATTGTGCTAAGTGCTGGGGATACAGAAGTAAAAGACAATCCCTGCCCTCTAGAAGTTTGCAACTTTCAAACAAAGATATACAAAGCTAGTTATATACAGTATAAAAAGGAAATAATTAGCAGGGTAAAGAAATTGGAATTGTGAGAGGTTGGGGAAAGCTTATTGTAGAAAGTGGGATTTTAGTTGGGATTTAAAGGAAGGCAGGAAGTCAATATTCAGAGTGGAAGAGGGAGAAGTTCCAATGGGAACAGTCAGAAAGAATTCCTGGAGCAAAGAGATGAGTGTTTTATTCATGGAACAACCAAGAGTAATATCTGGTATTTATATAGTACCAGCTATATCTAATCTATATATTTATCTAATCTATAACTATTTATATCTATGTCTAATCTATATCTATGGACAGGTAGGTTGCACAGTTGCTAGAACACCAGGCCTGGAATCAGGAAGAATTGTCTTCCTGAGTTCAAATTCACACTCACACTTCCTATTTGTGTGACCCCAGGCAAGCCACTTAACTCTGTTTGCTTCAGTTTCCTCATCTGAAAAATGAGAAGAGAAGGAAATAGCAAACCACTCCAAGATCTTTGCCATGAAAACCCCAAATGAGGTCATGAAGTCAGACATGACTGAAATGATTTAACAACATTCTATAACAAATCTAAATCTATAGTCATCTCTCTATTATCTTATGTGAGCCTTATGAAGAAAATCTTTTTTTTCTTTTTAAAATTTTTATAGTAGCTTTTTATTTTCAAAATACATGCAAAGATAATTTTCAACATTCACTCACAAAATCTTGTGTTCCAAATTTTTTTCCCTCCCTTCTCCCCTAGACAGCAAGTAGTCCGATATAGGTTAAACATGTGCAATTCTTCTAAACATAGAAGGAAATATTTTTTGAGGGGAAAGTGGTCTGGGTCTGTGATTATAAGGGGAATTTCCTGATACAGGAAAATTTTCTCCTGTGATACAGATTCACCATTTGTCTGTAGTCTATATTACAGACTTAGAAAGTTTTCTAAATTTGTCTTGAAGAGTTTCTTAGCACACTTAGAGGGACTTATCTGAGATCACAAGCCTGGTTTGTGTCAGAGGCAGGACAAGAATCCACTTCTTCTGACTCCCAAGGCTGACCCTCTTTCTATTTCATCATACTTTGTCTCTTTCGATTTATATAGATGACATTAGGATTCTTGTGTTAAAGATAAGGAAACCAAAACTCAGGCAGAGTGTCTTGTTCCTGTCTACCAGCTTATAATAACTGACTCCATAATCAATGATATTTCCATTAAAAATAAAAATAATAGTTGTGCCAGGCACTGTATGAAGTGCCTTATTTTATTTAATCGTGGATTGTCAGAGATTAGTGGAAGAACTTTAGCTACCTAAACTAATCCTCTTATTTTGCAAGCAGGGAAACTAGGCCCTAGAGAAAGGGAATGATTTGCTCAGGATCACATAGCCAGTTACTGGAATAGCCAGAAGTGAACCCTCAATCTCATTTAGTTCAGGGTTGGAAAGGAAGGAAGGAAGAGGAAAAAGAAAGACAAAGGAAGAAAGGAAGGAAGGGGAAAGAAAAAGAAAGGAAGGAAGGAAGGAAGGAAGGAAGGAAGGGAGAGACAGAGAGAGAGAAAGAAAGAAAGAGAGAGAGAAAGAAAGAAAGAGAGAAAGAGAGAAAGAAAGAAAGAAAGAGAGAAAAAGAGAGAAAGAAAGAAAGAAA